>MASP02000515.1:0-64601 GCA_001693025.2 Colletotrichum lindemuthianum
GTATCTAACTTTATAATATATAGTAAGAAGATCTTTACTATTATATATTTATAATATAGTTAGACTAACTTTTAGTTTAGTTTTAGTAACTTATAGTTAGATATATTTAACTATATCTTATTACTAACTTAATATTAATCTATAGGAAACTAAATTCTATTTACTTAAGTTTCTAACTTCTATTAAGTAGTAACTATCTCTATATAGAGATATATTATTACTAACTATATTCTTTTAATTAGCTAGTAAGTTATAATCTTACTATTATTAAGTAGTTTTATATACTCCTTAGTAATTAGAATAAGATTAATATAATATTTATAATCTATAAAGAAAGATATAATTCTTATTATATTATACTACTAGTTATAGAAAGTTAATTATATAATAAATAGTAAGTTACTTTAGTTATTCTGAGACTAATAGGTAAATACTCTTAAAACTATTTAGATCTCCTAGTTATATTATTCTATAATCCTATTAGTCTGCAGGTAGTAATTAATACTTAATAGGTATATAATATCTATTAACTTATAGAATTCCTTCTAGAATTAACTTATTTAGTTAGACTTTTTATTACTTATAATAAAGTATAGTATTCTATAGAATCTATAGTAATAACTAAGGAACTACTAGATATATACTTCTATTTTTATTATATCTATCTCCTCTAATATAGGGATCTTACTTAGTTAATTAATAATAACTTAAAGGTAATAGCTACCTTATTTTTTTATAGGAAGTAAGTTGGTAATAAAGTCTATTAATAAATTAGAATATAACTAGTTAAATATTAGTAGGAGTTTTAAGAATCCTTTCTTAACTTACCTCTATATATAAATATTTCTATATATATTATATTTATATATAAATTAGTAGATACTCTATAACTATCTAGATTAGTAGAATTATTAGCTTATAATCTCTAGTATACTATTATATTCTAAGTAACTTATAGGGGAGGAGTTATATAACTTCTATACTAACTTAAATCTAAACTTATTAAGGAGGTTATTACTCTCTTTACTACTTAATATTTAAAATCTCTCTCTGAAAGTAAGCTATCTTAATATATTAATAGTATATTTAGTAATCTGGATCTTAATATAGAGATTAAGAGGGAAGCTATATTCCCTCTACTAAATTATTATAAAAATCTATTAGTATAAAAAATCTCTCTCAGTAATATAATTCTATATTTCTTATAAATTTAGTCTTCTTTTAAAAACCTAAATACTAATAATATCTATATATTCTATCTAAAGTTTTATAGGAATAGTAGTATTCAGAATAATCTATATTACTTATTCTTATTACTTCTTATTATTCTACTCTTTAGGGATATTCTATTTCTTTTAGAATAGAATATTAGAAGCTACTATTTAGATATTTAGCTGATATTTAAGGTAAAAATTATATTAAGATAATTTCTCTACTTACTAGTTCTACCTCTCTATAAGCTATTATTTCTTTATAAAATACTTAAGGTTTTTATAGTTAGTAAGGATTTTAAACTTCAGAGTGCTTTATAGTTTCACTTTCTATATTTATAAATATTCTAGTATTATAAAGAGTTCCTTATTATAGATTAAGTAATTAAACTCTATAGAGGTTAGATATTAAGAGTGGAAAACTATTAGATACTTTATTTCAGCCTTATTAGCTTAAGTTAATATACCTCCTAGGGTATACTCTAAATAGTCTATCTCTACTATTATTAGAATATTAGGGTTAAATATCTATAAGATTAGTTTTATAGTGAAAAGTTATTTTAATATAAGGAAAACCTCCTATTACTTTAGTCCTCAGTTGAAAGGAACTAACTTCTTAATTAGGTAGTGTAGAAACTCTATAATAATATTATACTGAAATATAAAGATCTTATAGTAATTTATAAACCTAAAGAAACTATAGATATTTTTCAGTAAGTTAGAAGGAAGTTAGTTAGTAATAGCTTCTAACTTCTTAGAATTATAAAAAAAACTTTTTCTAGTTAATATAATATATTTAATATACTTAATTATAATAACTGAGAACTTATATTTCTTAGGATCTAACTTAAAGTCTATATTAGTAAAGTAGCTAAATATCTAATAGACCTTCTCTTTATATTTCTTTTGTAAGTTACTAATATAAATAAGGATATTATTAATATATATTATAATAAAATTATCTAGAAACTATTACAGGTAGCTATTAATATACTATTAAAATATAGTAGAGATATTAGTAAGTCTGAAGGAGTATACTATCTATATAAAGAGGCTGTAATATATCTAAAAAGCTATTTTCTCCTGATTTACTTTATTAATTCTAATCTTATAGAATATAATAATAATATTAAGCTTAATATACTAATAGGTAATAGTAACTTTCTAGAAGGTTTCTAATATAAGGAAAAGGAAGTAAATATAAAGGGGAGGAGGTAATAATCTTTCTTTATAATTATATTAAGAACTTTATAATTTATATAGAAGTATATTCCTCTATCTAACTTTCTTATAAAGAGGATTAAGATATTAGTAGAGAAGTTACTTATTTTAATAAATTTCTTATTAAGTAAATCCTCCAGAATCTTCTTAAGTATTAGAAGCTCCTTCTATAATATACTATAGAGGGATCCTTATAGGAGATCTAGTTTCTATCCCTTATTATTAGAGATTAATAGGATATAATAGTTTATCCTTAGTTAGCTAGGAGGTAGCTAATATACTGAATCTAGATAAAAAAGATCTAGGAATTCCTTTAAGATATTTATAAAGATATAATCCCTTAAATCCACTTCTACCTTTAAGGCTAATACTTTCTTAATATCTACTAGACTAATAGATATAACTTAGTAGGAGCTTAATATCTTACTAGTATACTATATAGTATACTAATAGATAAATATAAATAAATTAATATTAAGTAGCTAAGTTAACTAGATCTCTTTAAGTTATATTAACTTATTCTGATATTCTAAATATACTATTATATTATTCTTTCTATATATTATCTATTAGATTTTAGTATTATAGATAATATAATTATCTTCTATTTATAACTATCTAAAATATAAAAATAATTATAAACTCTCTATAATATAGATATAGATCTTTTATATATGGTTACTAACTTTCAAAATTAGAATAGCTACCCTCTAGATATTACTAAGTAATAACCTAATAGTATATCTCCTTATCTATCTTTTTAACTTATTAACTAGTAGGAAGTGAAATTTCTTTATAAGGAAAGTATTAATAATAATATAAATTTTACAGCTTATATTAATAAATATATTAATAGAGTAACTTCTATTAATTCTAGTCTGAATAGTAACTAACTACTAGTTACTTACTTATTCTTTTTTTTATTATTTTCCTTATTCTATTACTTCTACCTTAGTTAGTTTTAGGATCTAACTTTACTTTAGAATTACTTTTTTCCTGAATTATTACTATTATTAAGTAGAGTAATATTATCCCCCTAGTTATCCTCAGTATAATCTAGAGTAGCTGTAACTTTTATAATCTTTATATTAGTTTTCTTATATTTTTAGATTTTATAGTTTCTATAGATATAATCCTTCTTACTATACTTAAAATATCAGTAAATATCTTAGTAGTTTTTAGAGTATTCCTTAGAGGTAGAGGAGAAGCTACTAAAACTCTAATATTATTATTATTTCTTAACTACTCTAGTTATTATAATATCACTCTCTATATTATAAGTAGTAGGTTTCTAGTAAGATAGTTAGTAGTATATTAATATCCTCTTTATATATTTAAGCTTCTAAGCTATATCTTAAACTTTAGATAATTAAAACTTATACTCTATAGGAAAGTTAATTATAATAAGTAGCTTCTTAAAGTGGGAGAGTAGAATAGCCTCTAGTAAAGAGATCTAGACTATATTCAGCTATATACATTTTTTAATATTAGCTAGAATTTTTTTAAATTAAAATAGAAAGATAGTTAAATATTTATTTTCCTTCTATCTAAAGTTTTATAGCTAGATAATAATATAAAGCTAGCTATTAGGATCTAAGTAAATTCTATCTAGATAACTTATAAAATTATTTAGATTATAGGAGTTTTCTAGCTTTCTTACTATATAGAAAGTTTTAACTACCTACTGAAGACTAAAGTCTAAATAGAAGTAAATTAAATATTAATATTCCTAATTACTATTAAAAAAATAGTAGTTAATTTTAAGCTTAACTTTTATCTATTAGGTTTATACTTAATATTCTTTCCACTTATCTGAAAACTTTAGAAGTAGGGAAAGAAGCTTCCTCTAGTAATTAGCTACTAATAGAAATATAGTAATATTATTAACCTTAAAAGCTATTATCCTAATAGATATTATTCTAGAAGTTACTAGAGTATCCTAATATAAGCTAGAAATATCTATTATAGTAGCTACTTAGAGGTTACTACTTATTATAGTATCTTATTTTACTAACTTATATAAAAACTTATTAATCCTCTAATAAAGAGAACTTAAAGTATATTATAACTACTACTAAAGTAGTTTACTTATAGGGTTACTACCTATAGGGGTATCCTAGGAGGCTTTAATATCCTCTATTGTTTTTTATATTAGTTAGTTAGTTACCTATTATATAATATTATATCCTAGGAGCCACACTTAACTAGATTATATACTTAACCAGTAGGAAGCTACACTCTACCCAGTATTATCTATATAGTAAATAAAACTAAATTCTAAATATATAAAAAGCTAAACCTAAGCTTATTTAACTGGAAAGTAGCGTAAAATACTGTTTATTTAGAACTAAGGAGTAAAAGAGAAGCTTTTATAGGTGCGTAGAAAAGTCTGTATATATAGTGCTATATAGAGCCCACCGGGGTCCCACCCAGGCGAGGGGGTTAGCTTCGGATACCTAGGCACAGCCCTAGCTAGATATCCAGATATAGTCTATAATAATTATATTATAATCTATTCTACTCTAACCTCTTATAACTAACTACTAATTACTAATATCTAACTTTAACCTAAAAAGGAAGTTAGAATATATTATATATTATTTAGATATTACTTATATAGAAGTAATTAATAATAATAATCTTAGCTATATAAAGAAGATTATAAATATTATTAAAGAATTAATATAGCTACTAAAATCCTATCTATATATTTAATTTCCTATTAAGTAAAATTCTAAAAGAATATTATAATCTATAGTATATAATTAATACTATAAAGTAGTAATCTTCACTTAATATAACTTCTTAGTATTAATTATTCCACCTTAAATACCTCTAGTAGAGGAAATATCCTAACTAGATATTTTATAGCTAACTGAGAGATTCTAATATCTTAAGCTCTTATTTAATACTAATAGCATAATTAATCTAATTAATTTTAGTAATAGAAGTAATATTTAACAGATATTTAATATAACTAATCTTTTTAATATTCTAATTAAATAACCTTAGAGTAAAAATAATATATCTTAACTTTCAGGATTTAGTAATAAAGTTATAACTCTATTAACAATAGAGGTAGTAGTAGTAATAATAAATATAATAATAGTGAACTAATATATTAGTATTACCTAAGATATTACTATTCTAATAATAGAAGCTTTTAGCTAAAATAGAGGATAGAATATTAATAGTAACTACTTACTAAATAATAATACTATAAACTATATAAACTTTAGACTAATAAATATAGAAATATTTAATCCTAATACTAAAAACTCAAATAGATTAGTAATAGTAATAAATAGTAAATTTATAATTTATATAAATATTTTCACTTTTATAGGTAAATTAGATAATCTTATTATAATAAAAAGAGAAGATATTATTAGGAATATATAAACCTAATATCTCTAAGGATTAATTCTAATTTAGTATTCTTAAATTCTATCTAATAGTAACTAAAAGTTATTGAAGATAATCCTAATCTCTACTATAACTACTAAGTTTAAAGAATAATTCTAATTATATTATAGTAATATAATAATAAAATAGAAGAAAATGATATATAATCTATAGAATATAGCTAACAGAAAGGATATTTCATTCTATATACAGACTATAATATAAGATATAAAAGTATATAATATTAATAATTTACTTAGATAGTTAAAAGTTATTTATAAATCTTTTAATAGATTAATTAAATTAGTAGTTTTATTACTAATATTAGATACCACTTTAGATAGTTTCCTATAATTAATATAGATTTAGAAGTCTACACTTAAGATATTAGCTAGAAAGTAATTTCCTTAATATTAATTCTATCTAGGTAAGATATAATAAATTAGCAGCTAATTTAGATATAATTTCCATCTAAATTATATTATATCTACTAATTAGAAAGGTAACTTATAGTAATTAGGATCTAATAGATTATAATAAATATAATTTACTAATAATAGAATATTATAACTTAGAGATTAGTAATAATAATCTAACTAAGAAAGAAATCTAACTTTCTAGCTTAATTAAGCTTAGCTAAACCTATATACTTAAGAATATATATCTTACAGATTTAACTAGAATATAGATAATCAGAAAACTAACTCTCAGAACCTCTAGAAACTAATTCCTAGAAACTATAAATTACTATTAGTATAACTAATAAAAAGTAAGATATATTATATAATAAGTAATAATAAATTAGGATAAGATACTCCTAATCAGACTAATATATATTAGTAACTATTAGTTAATAAAAACTATATAAAGTAATATAATAAAATATTCTAAAATAAAGTATAAGATAATTAGATATAACTAAGAGATAATTTCAATTTCACAGGTAATAATAATAATAAAGTTACTAATCTCTTAATAATAATTATTATTATTATTCTGAGAATATATAATATCTATAAGAATTTTTTCCCTAGTGGAAATATTTTTTATAAGTATATTACTTTACACTAAAATATATTCCAGAATAATAAAAACTATAATATTTTTATTATAGATAATATAGATATTATATCTAAGTTAATATAATCTTTAGTAGATATATTAACTAAAATAGGAACTAGTTTCAGATTTCACACTTAGATTTACTTAAGATTCTAGATTATTCTAGATATATTACTAATAATATAGAAAAACTAATTAAATATATATAGAGATACTAGTTACTTAACTATACTAGTAAACTAAATATACCTCACTAAATACTTTCCTAGTCTAACTATTAGGAATTAGATAATACTAATCTCTATTAAGAAAATTAATAATATAACTTACTTTACCTCTAAATATATTATTATACTATTTAACTTTAAAGGTAAGTTATTAAAAAATAAATAACTAATATTTACAAGAATAATTCAGAAAATATTAATTATAAATAACCTAATAGTAAATATATTACTTAATATAGATATTATAAGTTTAGAGAAATTTAATATTCTTAATAGTAAAGAATATATTATTATTTAATCCTATAATATATAGATCCCTATAGTAACTTAGAGAAATAAATAATAATATAACAGTAAAGTTACTACTAATATAATAATAATAATCCAGCTAGAATAGTTAAAATATATATTAGTGAAATATAATATTCTAAATATATCTCAATAGAACTTATTATTTAAACTAAGAGATAATCTATTAATATTAGTATATATACTCTTAGCTAATACTAATATAATATATATCCTAATATATAATAATTTAAACTAATTATAAAATATTAAGACTAACTAGTTAGTTAGTAAATTAGTTTTTATTTAATTAACTATCTAAACTTTCTAGGTAAACTAAATTACTATAGAAGAAATATTAAATATTATATTAAAAAAGCTTCTCTATACTAAGAAATAATTATTTAGTTATATAGTAGTTAGAAATAACTATATTGGATACTATATAGAAGTTAAAATTTATAATAGGTAACTTAATATAGAAGCTATCTTAAAAATACTAGATAAATAAGCTATTATATTTACGAATATAGGTTTAACTAAAATAATAGAAGATAAATAGATAAAAGTCTATTTTAAACTAGATTAATATTAATATATATCTAGAAGATATTAAGTCTATTCTACTAATAAACTAGCTAAATGTATAATTAAAAATATAGTTAGTAAATTAGTTAACTTAGGAAAGATATTTCTAAATATAATATAAATATTATAGTTATTTCTAGTTTTTATAATCTAGAGAGATAATATAAACTATCTTAAGAAAATATTATTACTAGAGGTAAAGTTATATAATTATAAAGGGCTGGATCTAGGCTTATTTAACTGGAAGGTAGTGTAAAATACTATTGATTTAGAACTAAGGAGTAAAAGAGAAGCTTTCATAGGTATATGGAAAAGTCTGTATATATAGTGTTATATAGAGCCCACTGGGGCCCCACCCGGGCGAGGGGGTTAGCTTTAGATACCTGAGTATAATTCTAGCTAGATATTTAGATATAGCTTATAATATTACCTCCCTCCTCTCTAGCTGCCACTCAGCTGGAAGCTATAAGCTGGATCTCTATTATTATCTATAAGTAGTCTATATATTACTTTATATTACTCTAAGGCTACTATATCTATAATAATATTAATAAGCTTCTATATAAGGTTTATATATTCTTCCTATTTAATAAAAACTTCTTATTAGTATTCTCTCCCCACTTAGTATATCCTTATAGTAAGAATACTTTCAACTAGCTATTTAACCTTCTTATTATTATCTACTAGTAGTAGCAACTAGCTATTAACTATAACCTACTTAGGTAGTAGATTAGTAGTAGCTCTCTAGAGTAAATCTATATAAAACTATAAATAAATAAACTTTAAAGTATCTAACTTTATAATATAGAGTAAGAGGATCTTTATTATTATATATTTATAATATAGTTAGACTAGTTTTTAGTTTAGTTTTAGTAACTTATAGTTAGATATATTTAATTATATTTCATTACTAACTTAATATTAATCTATAGGAAACTAAATTCTATTTATTTAAGTTTCTAATCTCTACTAAATAATAACTATCTCTATATAGTGAAATAGGCTATAGCTGAGAGGGCCTATCTGGACTAAAACTAACTAACCACCCCTAGCTATGAAACCTGAGAGAAGCAAAAACAGATGGAAAATATTAAAAAAATATTTTAAAAGTATAGAATCGCATTCGCAGATCTACGGTCTAAAAGCTAAGCTGATCTGAATAGTAGGTCTTAGATTCTAAAGAGAAGAGAAGTTAATTCTTTCTATCTGTCTGTAACGAACCTGGCTATTTATACTTGTGAGGCCACTTGTGTTACGTAAATAGGCCTGTTTACAGGCCTAACCCTATCACAATAGATATATATTATTACTAACTATATTCTCTTAACTAGTTAGTAAACTATAGCCTCACTACTACTAGATAATTCTATATACTCTTTAGTAACTAGAATAAAATTAATATAATATCTATAATCTATAAAGAAAGATATAATCCTTATTATATTATACTGTTAGTTATAGAAAGTTAACTATATAATAAATAATAGATTACTTTAGTTATCCTGAGACTAGTAAGTAAATACTCTTAAAACTATTTAGATTTCCTAATTATACTATTCTATAATCCTATTAGTCTGTAAGTAGTAATTAATATTTAATAAGTATATAATATCTATTAACCTATAGAATTCCTTTTAGAAGTAACTTTTTTAGTTAGATTCTCTATTACTTATAATAGAGTATAATATTCTATAGAATCTGTAGTAGTAATTAAGGAACTACTAAATATATATCTCTATCTCTATTATATTTATCTTCTCTAATATAGAAACCTTACTTAGTTAATTAATAATAATTTAGAGATAATAGCTATCTTATCTTTTTATAGGAGGTAAGTTAGTAATAAAATTTATTAATAGATTAGAATATAACTAATTAGATATTAGTAGGAGTTTTAGGAATTCTTTCTTAGCTTACCTCTAGATATAAGTATCTCTATATATATTATAGTTATATATAAATTAGTAGATATTTTATAACTATCTAGACTAATAGAATTATTAACTTATAATCTCTAGTATATTATTATATTTTAAGTAGCTTATAGAGTAGAAATTATATAACTTCTATATTAGTTTAGTTTTAAGTTTATTAAGGAAATTATTATTCTCTTTACTATTTAGTATCTAAAATCTCTCTCTGAAAGTAAGTTATCTTAGTATATTAATAATATACTTAGTAATCTAGATCTTAATATAGAGGTTAGGAGGGAAACTATATTCTCCCTACTAAATTACTATAAAGATCTATTAGTATAAAGAGTCTCTCTTAGTAGTATAGTTCTATATCTCTTATAAATTTAGTTTTCCTTTAAAAATCTAGATACTAATAATATTTATATATCCTACCTGAAGTTCTATAGGGATAGTAGTATTTAGGATAATTTATATTATTTATCTCTATTACTTCTTATTATTCTACTTTTTAGAAATATTCTATTCCCTCTAGGAGAGAATATTAGAAACTACTATCTAGATACCTAGTTAATACTTAAAATAAAAGTTATATTAAGATAACTCTTCTACTTACTAACTTTATCTCTCTATAAGCTATTATTTCTTTATAAAATACTTAAAAACTTTATAGTTAGTAAGAACTTTAAATTTCCTAATACTCTATAGCTTCACTCTCTATATTTATAAATATTCTAATATTATAAGGAGTTTCTTATTATAGATTAGGTAATTAAACTCTATAAAAGTTAGATATTAGGAGTAGAAAGTTACTAGATATTTCACTTCAGCCTTATCAGCTTAAATTAATATACCTCTCAGAATATATTCTAAATAGTCTATCTCTACTATTATGAGAATATTAAAGTTAAATATCTATAAGATCAGTTTTATAGTGAAAAATTATTTCAGTATAAGGAAAGTTTCTTATTATTTTAATCTCTAGTTAAAAGAAACTAACTTCTGAATTAGGCAGTTTAAAAACTTTATAATAATATTATACTGAAATATAAAAACTTTATAGTAGTTTATAAACTTAAGGAAACTATAAATATCTTTCAGTAAGTTAGGAGGAAGCTAATTAGTAATAGCTTCTAACTTCTTAGGATTATAAGAAAAGCTCTTTCTAGCTATTATAATATACTTAATATATTTAACTATAGTAACTAAGAATTTATATTTCTTAGAATCTAACTTAAAGTTTATATTAGTAAGGTAGCTAAATATCTAGTAAACCTTCTTTTTATACTTTTTTTATAAGCTATTAGTATAAATAAAGATATTATTAATATATACTATAATAAAATTATCTAGAAACTATTATAGGTAGCTATTAATAAACTATTAAAATATAATAAGAATATTAGTAAGTCTAAAAAGATATACTATCTATTTAAAAAGGTTATAATATATTTAAAAAACTATTTTCTCCTAATCTACTTTATTAATTCTAATTTTATAGAATATAGTAATAATATTAAACTTAATATACTAATAGGTAGTAGTAATCCTCTAGAGGGTTTCTAATATAAGGAGGAGGAAGTAATAATCTTTCTTTATAATTATATTAAAAACTCTATAATTTATATGGAAATATATTTTTCTATCTAACTTTCTTATAAAAAGGACTAAAGTATTAGTAGAAAAGTTACTTACTTTAATAAATTCCTTATTAAATAAATTCTCTAGAAGTTTCTTAAATATTAGAAGCTTCTCCTATAATATATTATAGAGGGATCCCTATAGGAGGTCTAGTTTTTATTCCTTATTATTAGAAATTAATAGGATATAGTAGTTTATTCTTAGTAAACTGGGAGGTAGCTAATATACTAAATCTGGATAGAAAAAATCTGGAAATTCCTTTAAGATATTTATAAAGATATAATCCCTTAGGTCTACCTCTACTGAAATGGGCTATAGCTGAGAGGGCCCATCTGGACTAAAACCAACTAACCACCCCCAGCTATGAAACCTGAGAGAAGCAAAAACAGATGGAAAATATTAAAAAAATATTTTAAAAGCGTAGAATCGTATTTGCAGATCTACGGTCCAAAAGCCAAGCTGATCTGAATAGTAGGTCTTGGATTCTGAAGAGAAGAGAAGTTGATTCTTTCTATCTGTCTGTGACGAACCTGGCTATTAATGCTTGTGAGGCCACTTGTGTTACGTAAATAGGCCTGTTTACAGGCCCAACCCTATCACACTACTTTTAGAACTAATATTTTCTTAATATCTATTAGACTAATAAATATAATTTAGTAGAAGTTTAATATTCTATTAGTATACTATATAGTATATTAGTAGATAAATATAAATATATTAGTATTAAATTACTAAGCTAACTAGATCTCTTTAAGCTATACTAATTTATCCTAATATTCTAAGTATATTATTATATTATTTTTCCTATATATTATCTGTTAGATTTTAGTATTATAAATAATATAATTATCTTTTATCTATAGCTACTTAAGATATAAGAGTAATTATAGACTCTCTATAATATAGATATAGATTTTCTATATATAATTACTAACTTCTAAAGTTAGGATAATTACCCCCTAAATACTACTAAATAATAGCTTAGTAGTATATTTTTTATTTATCTTTTTAACTTGTTAATTAATAGGAAGTAAAGCTTCTTTATAAGGAAAATATTAATAATAATATAGATATTATAGTTTATATTAATAAATATATTAATAGAGTAACTTCTATTAATTTTAGTCTGAATAGTAACTAACTATTAGTTACTTACCTATTCTTTTTCCTATTATTTCCTCTATCTTAATATTTCCACCTTAATTAGTTTTAGAGCCTAACTTTACTCTAGAGTTACTTTTTTCCTGAATTCTTACTATTATTAGGTAGGATAGTATTATCCCCCTAGTTATCCCCAGTATAATCTAGAGTAATTATAATTTTTATAATCTTTATATTAATCTTTTTATACTCTTAAGTTTTATAGTTCCTATAGGTATAGTTTTTCTTACTATATTTAAAATATTAATAAGTATCTTAGCGGTCTTTAGAGCGTTCCTTAGGAGTAGAGAAGAAGCTATTAAAACTTCAGTATTATTATTACTTCTTAATCACTCTAGTTATTATAATATTACTCTTTATATTATAAGTAGTAGGTTTCTAGTAGGATAGTTAGTAATATATTAATATTTCCTTTATATATTAAAGTTTCTAAGTTATATTTTAAATTTTGAATAACTAAAATTTATATTCTATAGGAAAGTTAACTATAATAAGTAGCTTCTTAAGATAGGAAAGTAGGATAACTTCCAGTAGAGAGATCTAGACTATATCTAATTATATATACTCTCTAATATTAATTAGAGTTTTTTTAAATTAAAGTAGAAAAGTAGTTAGATATTTATTTTCTTTCTATTTAAGGTTTTATAACTAGATAATAGTATAAAGCTAACTATTAGGATTTAGGTAAGTTCTATCTAGATAATCTATAAAATTATTTAGATTATAGAAGTTTTCTAGCTTTCCTACTATATAGAAAGTTTTAACTACCTACTGAAAACTAAAGTCTAAATAAGAGTAAATTAGATATTAATATTCTTAATTACTATTAAAGAAATAATAATTAATCTTAAGTTTAGTTTTTATCTATTAAACTTATATTTAATATTCCTTCTACTTACCTAAAAACCTTAGAAATAAAGAAAGAAACTTCCTCTAGTAGTTAGTTACTAGTAGGAATATAGTAATATTATTAACTTTAAATGCTATTATCCTAATAGATATTATTCTAGAGGTTACTAGAGTATCTTAATATAGACTAGAAGTATCTATTATAGTAGCTACTTAAAAGTTACTACTTACTGTGAAGGACTGGACCTAGGCTTATTTAACCGGAAGGTAGCGTAAAATACTGTTTATTTAGAACTAAGAAGTAAAAGAGAAGCCTTCACGGGTGCGTGGAAAAGTCTGTATATAGAGTGCTATATAGAGCCCACTAGGGCCCCACCCGGGCGAGGGGGTTAGCTTCAGATACCTAGGCACAGCCCTAGCTAGACATCCGGATATAACCTATAATATTACATCCCTCCTCTCCAGCTACTGCCCAGCTAGAAGCTATAAGCTAAGTCTCTATTATTATCCGTAATTAGTCTATATATTACCTTATATCACTCTAGGGCTACTATATCTATAATAATATTAACAGGTTTCTATATAAAATTTATATATTCTTCCTATTTAATAAGAGCTTCTTATTAGTATCCTCTTCCCACTTAATATATTCTTACAGTAAGAATATTTTTAACTAACTATTTAACTTCCCTATTATTGTCTATTAGTAGTAGTAGCTAGCTATTAATAATAACCTACCTAGGCAGCAGATCAGTAGTAACTCTCTAGAGTAAATCTATATAAAACTATAAGTAAATAGACTCTAAAGTATCTAGCTTTATAATATATAATAAAAAGATCTTTACTATTATATACTTATAATATAGCTAAGCTAACTTTCAGCTTAACTTTAGTAACTTATAGTTAGATATATTTAACTATATTTTATTACTAACTTAATATTAATCTATAGGGAATTAGATCTTATTTACCTAAGTTTCTAATCTCTACTAAATAGTAACTATCTCTATATAGATATATATTATTACTAACTATATTCTCTTAATTAGTTAGTAAGTTATAATTTTACTACTATTAGGTAGTTCTATATACTTCTTAGTAACTAAAATAAGATTAATATAATACTTATAATCTATAAAAAAATATAATCTCTATTATATTATACTACTAGTTATAGAAAGCTAACTATATAATAAGTAATAAGTTACTTTAGTTATCTTAAAATTAGTAAGTAAATATCCTTAAAACTATTTAGATCTCCTAGTTATATTATTCTATAATCCTATCAGTCTATAGGTAGTAACTAATATTTAATAAGTATATAATATCTATTAATCTATAAAACTCCTTCTAGAAGTAACTTACTTAGTTAGACTCTCTATTACTTATAATAGAATATAATATTCTATAAAACCTATAGTAGTAACTAAAGAACTACTAAATATATACCTCTACCTCTATTATATCTATCTCTTCTAATATAGGAACCTTATTTAATTAATTAATAATAACCTAGAAGTAATAGCTACCTTATCCTTTCGTAAGAAGTAAGTTAGTAATAAAGTCTATTAATAAATTAGAATATAATTAGTTAGATATTAATAGAGATTTTAGGAATCCCTTCTTAGCCTACCTCTAGATATAAATACTTCTATATATATTATAATTATATATAAATTAGTAGATATTTTATAATTATCTAAATTAGTAGAACTATTAGCTTATAATCTCTAATATATTATTATATTTTAGGTAGCCTGCAGGAGAGAAGTTATATAACTTCTATACTAGCCTAATTCTAAATTTATTAAGGAGATTATTATTCTCTTTACTATTTAGTATCTAAAGTTTCTCTCTTAAAGTAAACTATCTTAGTATATTAATAGTATACTTAGTAATCTAGACTTTAATATAGAAGTTAGGAGGGAAGTTATACTCTCCCTACTAGATTATTATAAAGATCTATTAATATAAAGAATCTCTCTCAGTAATATAGTTTTATATCTCTTATAAGTCTAGTCTTTCTTTAAAAACCTAAATATTAGTAATATTTATATATCCTACTTAGGATCCTATAGGGATAGTAATATCCAGAATAATCTATATTATCTATTTCTGTTACTTTTCGTTATTCTATCTTTTAGGAGTATTTTATTCTCTCTAGGTGTGAAGGGCTGGACCTAGGTTTATTTAACTAGAAGGTAGCGTAAAATACTATTTATTTAGAACTAAGGAGTAAAAGAGAAGCCTTCATAAGTACGTGGAAAAGTCTATATATATAATACTATATAGAGCCTACTGAGGCTCTATTCGGGCGAGGGGGTTAGTTTCGGATACCTGAGTATAGCTCTAGCTGGATATCCAGGTATAGTCTGTAATATTACCCCCCTCCTCCCCAGCTGCCGCCCAGCTGGAGGCTGTAGATTAGGTTTCTATTATTATCTATAATTAGCCTATATGTTACCTCATACTGCTCTAAAGCTACTATATCTATAATAGCGTCAATAGGCTCCTATATAGGATTTATATATCCTTCCTATTTAATAAGAACCTCTTATTAATATCCTCTCTCTATTTAGTATATCCTTATAGTAAGAATACTTTTAACTAGCTATTTAACCTCCCTATTATTATCTACTAGTAGTAGCAGCTAGCTATTAACTATAATCTACCTAAGTAGTAAATTAGTAGTAGCTCTTTAGAGTAAATCTATATAGAACTATAGGTAAATAGACTCTAGAGTATCTAACTTTATAATATATAGTAAGAATATCTTTACTACTATATACTTATAATATAGCTAAACTAGCTTTCAGTTTAGTTTTAGTAACTTATAGTTAAATATATTTAATTATACTTTATTATTAATTTAATATTAATCTATAGGGGACTAGATCCTATTCACCTAAGCTTCTAACTTCTACTAAGTAGCAGCTATCTCTATATAAATATATATTATTACTAACTATATTCTCTTAACTAGCTAGTAAGTTATAGCCTTACTACTACTGGGTAGTTCTATATACTCCTTAGTAACTAGGATAAAGTTAATATAATACCTATAATCTATAAAGAAAGATATAGTCTCTATTATACTATACTACTAGTTACAGAAAGCTAACTATATAATAAATAATAAATTACTTTAATTATCCTGAGACTAGTAAGTAAATACTTTTAAAACTACTTAGATCTCCTAGTTATACTATTCTGTAATTCTATTAGTCTGTAAGTAGTAATTAGTACTTAATAAGTATATAATATCTATTAACTTACAGAACTTTTTCCAGAAGTGACTTACTTAGTTAGACTCTCTATTACTTATAATAGAGTATAGTATTCTATAGAACCTATAGTAGTAACTGAGGAACTACTAAGTATATACTTCTACCTCTATTATATTTATCTCCTCTAATATAGAAGCCTTACTTAGTTAATTAATAATAACTTAGAGGTAATAGCTACCTTATCCTTTCGTGGGGAGTAAGTTAGTAATAAAATCTATTAATAGATTAGAGTGTAACTAGTTAGATATTAGTAAGAATTTCAGGAATTCTTTCTTAGCCTGCCTCTAGATATAAATATCCCTATATATATTATAGTTATATATAAATTAGCAGATTCTTTATAACTATCCAGATTAGTAGAACTATTAGCTTATAATCTCTAGTATACTATTATACCCTAAGTAGCTTATAGGGGAGAAATTATATAACTTCTATACTAACTTAATCCTAAGTTTATTAAGGAAGCTATTACTCTCTTTACTACTTAGTATCTAAAGTTTCTCTCTAAAAGTAAGCTATCCTAATATATTAATAATACACTCCATAATCTGGACCTTAACGTGGAGATTAGGGGGGAAGTTATACTTTCCCTACTGGATTATTATAAAAATCTATTAATATAAGAAGTTTCTCTCAGTAGTGTAATTCTATATTTCTTACAGATTTAATCTTCCTTTAAAAACCTAAGTATTAGTAATACTTATATATCTTACTTAAAGCTCCATAGAGATAGTAGTATTCAGGATAATCTATATTACCTATCTCTATTACTTCTTATTATTCTACTCTTTAGGGGTATTCTATTTCCTCTGGGAGAGAGTGTTAGAAGTTACTATCTGGATATTTAGCTAATATTTAAGGTAAAAGTTATATTAAGATAACTTCTCTATTTATTAGCTTTACCTCTCCATAAACTATTATTTCTTTATAAAGTATTTAAGGTTCTTATAGTTAGTAAGGATCTTGAATTTCCTAGTACTTTACAGCTTTACTTTCTATATTTCTAAATATTCTAGTATTATAAGGAGTTCCTTATTATAGATTAGGTAATTAAACTCTATAGAGGTTAGGTATTAAGAGTGGAAGGCTACTAGATACCTCACTCTAGCCTTATTAGCTTAGGTTAATATACCTTCTAGAGTATACTTCAAATAGTTTATCTCTATTATTATTAGAGTATTAGAGTTAAATATCTATAGGATTAGTTCTATAGCGAAAAGTTATTTCAGTGTGAGGAAAGCTTCCTACTACTTCAGTCTCCAGTTAAAGAAAACTAATTTCTAAGTTAGGTAGTTTAAGAGTTTTATAATAATATTATACTGAAATATAAAAATCTTATAGTAGTTTATAAACCTAAGGAAATTATAGATACTTTTTAGTAAGCTGGAGGGAAGCTAGTTAATAATAATTTCTAACTTCTCAGGATTATAAGAGAAGCTTTTTCTAGCTATTATAATATATTTAATATACTTAACTATAGTAACTAAGAATTTATATTTCTTAGGATCTAACTTAAAGTCTGTATCAGTAAGGTAGCTAAGTATTTAGTAGACCTTCTCCTTATATTTTTTTATAAGCTATTAGTATAAATAAGGATATTATTAATATATACTATAATAAAATTATCTAGAAACTATCGTAAGTAACTATTAATATACTATTAAAATATAGTAGGAATATTAGTAAATCTAAAAAGATATATTATTTATTTAAAGAAGTTATAATATATCTAAAAAGCTATTTTATCCTAATCTACTTTATTAATTCTAATCTTATAGAATATAGTAATAACATTAAGTTTAGTATATTAGTAGATAATAGTAACTCTCTAGAGGGTTTCTAATATAAGGAAAAGGAAGTAATAATTTTTCTTTATAATTATATTAAAAACTTTATAATTTATATAGAAATATATTCCTCTATCTTACTTTCTTATAAAGAAGATTAGAATATTAATAGAGAAGCTACTTACTTTAATAAATTCCTTATTAAGTAAATCCTCTAGAGTCTTCTTAAATACTAGAAGCTCCTTTTATAATATATTATAGAGAGGTTCCTATAGGAGGTCTAGTTTTTATTTCTTATTATTAGGAATTAATAAGATATAGTAGTCTATCTTTAGTCAGCTTGGAGATAGTTAGTATACTGAATCTAAATAGAAAAGATCTGGGAATTCTTTTAAGATATTTATAAGAATATAATCCTTTAAGTTTATCTCTACTTTTAAAGCTAATATTTTCTTAATATCTACTAAACTAATAGATATAATCTAGTAGAAATTTAATATCTTACTAGTATACTATATAGTATACTAATAGATAAATATAAATAAATTAGTATTAAGTAGTTAAGTTAACTGGATCTCCTTAAACTATACTAACTTATCTTAATATTTTAAGTATATTATTATACTATCTTTCCTATATATTCTTTATTAGACCTTAATATTATAGATAATATAATTATCCTCTATCTATAGCTACCTAAGATATAAGAGTAACTATAGATTCTTTATAATATAGATATAGATTTTCTATATATAGTTACTAACTTTTAAAGTTAGGATAGCTACCCTCTAGGTGTCACTAAGTGATAACTTAATAATATATCTTCTTATTTATTTCTTTAACTTATTAACTAGTAGGAGGTGAAGTTTCTTTATAAAAAAGATATTAATAATAATATAAGTATTATAGTCTATATTAATAAGTATATTAATAGAGTAACTTTTATTAATTCTAGTCTGAATAGTAGCTAATTACTAATTACTTATTTATTCCTTTTCTTGTTATTTCCCCTATTTTATTACTTCCACCTCAGTTAGCTTTAAGGTCTAACTTCACTCTAGAGTTACTTTTTTCTAAATCCTTACTATTACTAAGTGGAATAGTATTATCTCCCTAGTTATCTTTAGTGTAATCTAGAGCGGTTATAGCTTTTATAATCTTTATATTAATTTTTTTATATTTTTAAGCTTTATAGTTCCTGTAGATATAGTTTTTCTTACTACACTCAAAATATTAATAGATATCCTAGTAGTCTTTAGAGTATTCCTTAAGGGTAGAGGAGGAGCTATTAGAGCTTTAGTATTATTATTACTTCTTAACTGCTCTAGTTATTATAATATTACTCTCTATATTATAAGTAGCAGGTTTCTAGTGGGATAGCTAGTAGTATATTAATATCCCCTTTATATATTTAAGCTTCTAAGCTATATCTTAAACTTTAGATAACTAAGGTTTATATTCTATAGGAAAGTTAACTATAATAAGTAGCTTCTTAAAGTGGGGGAGTAGAGTAGCTTCCAGTAGGGAGATCTAGACTATATCTAGCTATATATACCTTCCAGTATTAGTTGGAATCTTTTCAAATTAGGATAGAAAGGTAGTTAGATATTTATTTTCCTTCTATCTGAAACTTTATAGTTAGGTAATAATATAAAGCTAACTATTAGGATCTAGGTAAATTCTATTTAGGTAACTTATAAAATTATTTAGATTATAGAAGTTCTCTAGCTTTCCCACTATATAGAAAATTTTAACTACTTACTAAAAACTAGAGTCTAAGTAGGAGTAAATTAGATATTAATATTCCTAATTACTATTAAAGAAATAGTAATTAATCTTAAGTTTAACTTTTATCTATTAGGTTCACACTTAGTATTCTTTCTACTTACCTAAAAACTTTAGAGGTAGAGAAAGAAGCTTCCTCTAGTAGTTAGCTACTAATAGGAATATAGTAATATTATTAACCCTAAAGGCTATTATCCTAATAGATATTATTCTGGAGGTTACTAGAGTATCCTAATATAAACTAGAAGTATCTATTATAGTAGCTACCTGGAGGTTACTACTTACTATAATATCTTATTTTACTAACTTATACGAAAGCTTATTAATCCTCTAGTAGAGAGAGCTTAAAATATACTGTAACTACTACTAAAATAATTCACTCACAGGGTTACTACCTATAGGAGTATCCTGAGGGGCTCCAGTATTCTCTATTATTCTTTATATTAGTTACCTATTATATAGTATTATATCTTAGGAGCTATACTTAACTAGATTATATACTTAACTAGTAGGAAGCTACACTCTACCTAACGTTATCTATATAGTGAATAAAACTAAGTTCTAAATATATAAAAAGCTAGATCTAGATTTATTTAACTGGAAGGTAATACAAAATACTATTTATTTAGAACTAAAGAGTAAAAGAGAAGCTTTCACAGATACGTAGAAAAGTCTGCATATATAATGCTATATGGGGCCCACCAGGGCCCCACCCGGGCGAGGGGGTTAGCTTCAGATACCTAGGCACAGCCCTAGCCGGACATCCAGGCATAGCCCGTAACACTAGGAGAGAATATTAGAAGCTACTACCTAGACATCCAGTTAGTATTTAAGGTAAAAGTTATATTAAGATAACTTTTCTACTTACTAGTTTTACCTCTCTATAAGCTATTATTTCTTTATAAAATATTTAAAATCCTTATAGTTAGTAAAAACTTTAAACTTCCTAATACTTTATAGCTTCACTCTCTATACCTATAAATATTCTAGTATTATAAGGAATTCCTTATTATAAGTTAGGTAATTAAACTTTATAGAGGTTAGATATTAGAAATAGAAAGCTATTAGATACTTTATTCTAACTTTATTAATTTAGATTAATATACCTCTTAGAGTATACTCTAAATAGTCTATTTTTACTATTATTAGAATGTTAGGATTAAATATCTATAAGATTAGTTCTATAGTAAAGAATTATTTTAGTGTGAGGAAAGCTTCTTACTATTTCAGTCTCTAGTTAAAAGGAACTAACTTCTAAGTTAGATAGTTTAAAAGCTTTATAATAGTATTATACTAAAATATAAAAATCTTATAGTAATTTATAAACTTAAGGAAACTATAGATATTTTTAGTAAATTAGGAGGAAGCTAGTTAGTAATAGTTTCTAATTTCTCAGGATTATAAGAAAAGTTGTTTCTAATTAATATAATATATTTTATATATTTAACTATAGTAACTAAAAACTTATATTTCTTAGGATCTAACTTAAAATCTATATTAGTAAGATAGCTAAGTATTTAATAGACTTTTTTCTTATATTCTTTTTATAAGCTACTAATATAAATAAAGATATTATTAATATATACTATAATAAAATTATCTAGAAACTATTATAAATAACTATTAATATACTATTAAAATATAGTAGGAATACTAATAAGCCTGAAGGGATATATTACTTATTTAAAAAGGTTATAATATATCTGAAAAGCTATTTTCTCCTAATTTACTTTATTAATTCTAATCTTATAGAATATAGTAATAATATTAAGTTTAGTATACTAATAAGTAGTAGTAACTCTCTAGAGGGTCTCTAATATAAGGAGGAGGAAGTAATAATTCTTCTTTATAATTATATTAAAAACTTTATAATTTATATAGAAGTATATTTCTTTACTTAACTTTCTTATAAAGAGGATCAAAATATTAGTAGAGAAGCTACTTACTTTAATAAATTCCTTATTAAGTAAATCCTCTAGGATCTTCTAAAATATTAGAAGCTCCTCCTATAATATACTATAGAGGGGTCCCTATAGGAAGTCTAGTTTCTATTCTTTATTATTAGGAATTAATAGGATATAGTAATCTATCCCTAGTTAGCTGGGGGGTAGTTAGTATACTAAATCTAAATAGAAAAGATCTAGGAATTCCTTTAAGATATTTATAAAAATATAATCCTTTAAGTTTACCTCTACTTTCGAAGCTAATACTTTCTTAATATCCACTAAACTAATAGATATAATCTAGTAGAAACTTAGTATCTTACTAATATACTATATAGTATACTAACAGATAAATATAAACTAATTAGTATTAAGTAGCTAAACTAACTGGATCTCTTTAAGTTATACTAACTTATCCTAATATTTTAAATATATTATTATACTATTTTTCCTGTATATTATCTATTAGACTTTAGTATTATAAATAATATAATTATTCTCTATTTATAACTACCTAAAATATAAAAATAACTATAAGTTCTCTATAACGTAAATATAGATTTTCTATATATAGTTACTAACTTCCAGAGTTAGGATAATTATTCCCTAAGTATTACTAAATAATAACTTAGTAATATATCTCCTTATTTATCTTTTTAACTTATTAACTAGTAGGAAATAAAGTTTCTTTATAAGGGAAGTATTAATAATAACGTAAATATTATAATCTATATTAATAAATATATTAATAAAGTAACTTCTATTAATTCTAGTCTAAATAGTAGCTAACTACTAATTACTTACTTATTCTTTTTCTTATTATTTCCCCTATCTTATTACTTCTACTTCAGTTAGCTTCAGAGCCTAATTTCACTCTAGAGTTATTCTTTTTCTAAATTCTTACTATTACTAAGTAAGATAGAATTATCCCCCTAGTTATCCTTAGTATAATCTAGAGTAACTATAGTTTTTATAATTTTTATATTAGTTTTCTTATATTCTTAGACTCTATAGTTTCTATAAATATAATCTTTCTTACTATATTTAAAGTATTAATAGATATCTTAATAGTTTTTAGAGTATTCTTTAGGGGTAGAGGAGGAGCTACTAGAGCTTCAGTATTATTATTACTTCTTAACTACTCTAGTTATTATAATATTACTCTCTATATTATAGATAGTAGATCTCTAGTAGAGTAGCTAATAGTATACTAATATCCTCTTTATATATTTAAGCTTTGAAGCTATATTTTAAACTTTAGATAATTAAAACTTATATTCTATAGGAAAGTTAACTATAATAAGTAGCTTCTTAAAGTAGGAGAGTAGAATAGCCTCTAGTAGAGAGATCTAGACTATATTTAGCTATATATACCCTCTAGTATCAGCTAGAATCTTTTTAAATTAAGATAGAAAGGTAATTAGGTATTTATTTTCCTTCTATCTGAAGTTTTATAGTTAGATAATAATATAAAGTTAGTTATTAGAATTTAGGTAAATTCTATTTAAGTAACCTATAAAATTATTTAGATTATAAGAATTCTCTAACTTTCTCACTATATAGAAAGTTTTAACTATTTACTAAAAACTAAAGTCTAAATAGGAGTAAATTAGATATTAGTATTCCTAATTACTATTAAAAAATAGTAGTTAATTTTAAACTTAGTTTTTATCTATTAAGTCTATATTTAATATTCCTTCTACTTACCTAAAAACTTCAGGAATAGGGAAAGAAGTTTCCTCTAGTAATTATTTACTAATATAGATATAGTAATATTATTAACCCTAAAAGTTATTATTCTAATAGATATTATTCTGGAAGTTACTAGAGTATCTTAGTGTAAGTTAGAAGTATCTATTATAATAGCTTCCTGGAAGTTACTACTTACTATAGTATCTTATTTTACTAATTTATATAAAAGCTTATTAATCCTCTAGTAGAGAGAGCTTAAAATATACTATAATTACTACTAAAGTAGTTTACTTATAAGGTTACTACCTATAGAAGTATCCTAGGAAACTTTAATACCTTTTATTATTCTTTATATCAGTTACCTATTATATAATATTATATCCTAGAAGCTATACTTAACTAGATTATATACTTAACTAATAGGAAGCTACATTCTACCCAGTATTATCTATATAGTAAATAAAACTGAGTTCTAAATATATAAAAAGCTGGACCTAGGTTTATTTAACTAGAAGGTAGTATAAAATACTATTTATTTAGAACTAAGGAGTAAAAAAGAAACTTTTATAAGTGTATGGAAAAGTCTGTATATATAGTGCTATATGGAACCTACTAGGGCCCCACTCGAGCGAGGGGGTTAGCTTCAGATACCTAAGTATAACCCTAGCTAGACATCCAGATATAACCTATAACACTTACTATAATATCTTATTTTACTAACTTATATAAAAACTTATTAATCCTCTAGTAGAGAGAGCTTAAAATATATTATAATTATTACTAAAGTAGTTTACTTATAGAGTTACTACTTATAGGAATATTCTAAAGGATTCTAATATTTTCTATTATTCTTTATATTAATTACCTCTTATATAATATTATATTCTAGAAGCTACACTTAACTAGATTATATACTTAACTAGTAGGAAGCTATACTCTATTTAGTATTATCTATATAGTAAATAAAACTAAGTTCTAAATATATAAAAAGCTAAAGCTAAGCTTATTTAACCAGAAGGTGACGTAAAATACTGTTTATTTAGAACTAAGAAGTAAAAGAGAAGCCTTCACAGGTGTGTAGAAAAGTCTGCATATATAATACTATATAGGGCCCACTAGGACCCCACTCGGGCGAGGGGGTTAGCTTCAGATACCTAAGTACAGCCCTAGCCGGACATCCAGGCATAGTCCGTAATAATAATTCAGACTATAAGAAAAAAATAATTATAAATATCTATTCTCTTAATAGTATTATTATAATAAATACTTATCTAATAAGAATAATAAACTATATTTCCTTAAAAGTAGCTAATATAATCTATATCACTATATTTAATATAATTTACTTTTACTATTAATAGAAAATCTACTCCTCCTGCAGATAACTATTTACTATTATAATATACTAAAAATAATATATTTTTAATATATTTATAATAAACTTTAAAACTAGTAATATATATATCTAGAGGATTATAGATAATTTACTATAGAGAATAGTAATAAATTTCTATTATAATAATATTATAGTTATATCTAAAAACCTTGATTAATATATTAAAAACCTTAATAAAGTACTTAGTAAACTTAACTAGAGAAATATTTCTTTAGGATTAGGTAAATTTCTTACTAAATATCTATTTATAATTATATAAAGAATAATAATTAACTTCTGGGGATTAATAATAACTAAAAGTAAGATTAAGATAATAAAGGTAATTAAGTTTCCTGCTGTATTATAAATATTAGAAAGTTTTATTCAGTTAGCAGGAAGTTTAAAATATTATATTCAAAAATTCACTATAATAACTAAGCTATTAGAAGATTATAAAATATTACTATTAGTAATATACTAATAATATAATAAGAATAAAATACTAAAGATAAGTAAGATATTAAAATTAGTATATAAATCCTAAGTAATTATAATTAATATCCTATTACTTATAGCTAAGAAGATTACTATATTTAATATAATTAAGAAGACCTTAATATTAGAAAGATTACTAATATTCTTCTCTTTATAATACTAATTATTTATTAATTTTAATATCTTACTTATTAATATCAGTATAATAATATATTATATAGATAATATAATATAAGTAAAACTAATAAAATAAGCTAATAGTAATATCTTTAGAATTAAGTATCTATCTTAAATATCTATATAACTAATTATTTATCTAAATTAAATATTAAGTAAAACTAAAGAGAGATATTAGTTAACTAAGCTAGAAGTATATAGCTTAGTATAAACTATTATAAAAAAATAATATTAATTATAATAAATAGATAAATTACTAGTTATATTATTTATAAATTATAAAGTTATTATAAATTTTAGCTTTCGTAAGATACTAAATATTTCTAATTCTATATTATAAACTATAGTAAATAAGAAGTTAGTTAGAATAATAAAATACTTCAGCTAATTTAATATTATAATTTTATATAAACTTAGTAAGAATTATCTTATACTAGATACTTTAAATAGATTAAATACTAATAATAAAACTAACCTAAATACTCTAGAAACTATAGATAAATTCCCTAAGGATTATTATAATACTTATTATATATAAAGTAAAATAGATATCTTATATATTACTAATAATCCTATAAGTATCCTACTTTCAATAAGATTAACATTACTAACTTTACTACTAATAGTAGTAAATATACTAATTAGATTATCTTAACTGAAACTAACTATAGTAATAATATAGCTAGATCTAAATTTCTATAATAAGATTATCTAAAATTATAATAATAACTCTATTTAGAAAAAGATACTATAGATAATATAAAATAATATAGATTTAATAAAAACTAACCTAACTAATATAATTAATCTACTATTTATAATTAATAATATATTTATCTAGAAAATATTAGATAATTATTAATTTATAAGATTTTATATTCTAAGAAGTTATTTTATTAATATCTTTAAAGTAATCTATAATACTAACTATTAAGGATATATTAGAATTAGTAAATAGTTATAAAGACTCTATATATATAATAGCTTGAAGATATTAAGGAAGTATTTAGTAAAGTATTTAGACTATTAAGTATACTAAGTATATAAGTATAAAATATATAGTAATCTCTAATTAGTTCTGTTACTATTATATTTATACTATATAATAACTATTAACTTTATAATAATATTATTTATTTTTAAACTTAATTAAAATATTATTCTAATAGTAATTAATTAATTCTCTAAAGAGATTTAGTTAATATAAATATTATTAAAAAATATACTAAATATATAGAATATTTAATTATATAATAGATTACTTATTACTAACTAGAGAATTCTAAAGATTATTATTAGTAATAGAGATTCTAAATTCCTTACTAGATTCTAGATAGTTAAATAGAAAGAAATAGAAATAAAATTACTATATATAATAATATATTACTTCTAGATAGATAAATAATCTAAGAGAATTATCTAGATAATCTCCTCTATAATTTAATATTATATTTATAATCTATAATTCCTGAAATACTAAAATTAAATTATCTTATAAATCTAATTTATATATAATAATATAAAATCTTTAGTAATTAGTTAATTACTAAATATTATTATATATAGATTCACACTTAATAATATTATAGAAACTTTACTAAATACTATATCTAAGGAACAGATTTATAATAATAATATTATATATATAATATATTAGTAATTATAAGTATAATAATAAAATACTATTATAACTATTAATATATAATAAGATTTTTTAATATTAGAGATAAAATAATACTGAAGCTATACTAAGGATATTTAATTCTGTAGATTATAGTAGTTAGATATAAGTATAATATTTAGATAGTAGGATCTTTCTAAATTATTAAAAAGATTAAGTAATTAGTATATTAATTAGAATTTCTAACTAAATAGAAAATATATAATATTATCTCTATTAACTATCTTAAGCTAACTATAGATCTTAATCCTTATAGATAAATATTATTATAGATCTTATTAATTATAAATATATCTAAGGAAGTTAAATTAGTTATAACTTAATATTTATTAGGAAAGATAATTTAATATTCAGCTAAATTTAAATATTTAGATTCTAATTATAATAAATAAATACTTAAAATCTAGATTCTAGAATATTTTTTCTAATTCTAGTAATTTAATATTTAGTAATACAAATTATAATTATATTATATAATTATAATAGTTTCTATATTATTCTTTTTTTTTCTAGTAAGTAGAATATTAAATTATTTCTACTTTATAAAATAGGAAACTATTTACTTTTTCTGTTTAACTAACTAAACTTTACTAAACTACTATTTAATATATATCTTATAAAAAATTAGAAGTAAAATTTTTTCTTCCTTATATATATTTTATAGCCTAAAGATTTTATATTTTATTTTCCTATATTCTTTATAGTAAATTTTATTATATAATAAGATTAATTATATACTTAATAAATAAAATATCTAACTAGGAGATAAAATTATTTGATTAATCTCTATTATTAATAATATAAACTCTAATTACTCTAATATTAATATCTTTAAACCTAATAATAATTCTGTAAATATAGTAAATAAAAAATAACTATAGAAACTAAATAAAAATATATAATTAATACTAAATAGTTAACTAACTATATATTTTCCTAGATATATTATAATATAGTAGCTATTAGTTAGTAGAAATATATTTAGAATAATAATATTAAATAATTTAACTAAAAACTAATTTACTTCTATAGAAAATACTAATATAACTAAGAAATATAAATCTAAATTTATATTTACTACTAATATACTAAATAAATATAAGAAAAAAGATAAGAACTATATAATTAGTATAATATCTATATCTTAAAATATTAATATTAGTAGAAATTTTATATAAATACTAATAAGATCTAAAACTTCTATATTTAATATAGATAATAATTTTCAGTCTGCTAGATAAGTTAAATAAGTTATTTATATTAAATAACTTATAAGATCTATTTATATTAATAATATTATAACTAAAAAAATATAATAATAGATACTTAATGTTATTGAATTACTAGTTATAAAAATAACTAAATCTAAATCTTCCTATATACTATATAAGAAAATAATATCCTACTTTCTTATAAGTAATAAAATAAATAAATTAGAAATATAAATTATTTTTTATATTATCTAAACTGATATTATTATATTATAAAGAAGGAATTCAGAAAGAAAATAGAATATTCTAAGGATAATAATAAAAATAATAATTAATATTTATAAAGGAGGTAATATAGAGTATTTTAACTAGAGGGAACTAGATAAAGTAACTAATCTCTCAAAATTTAGTAGAGAGATTTTTATAATTATAAAAACTAAGAATATAATTCCTAATATAATTAATATAATTCTTAATATAACTAATATAATTCCTATTAATATTAAAAGTTTAGATTCTGAGATAGATATTTTAAAATTAGAAAATAAGAATAATAATCTTAAGTTTAAAAATATATAACTAGAAAATTATATTAAAAATAATAATTTATATAAATTCTTAGATTTTATAGGAGAAAGTAATTTTAAAAAACTAAAGGAATTTATAATAGAAAAAAGATATTACTAAATTTTAGAGTTTTATAATATTTTTAATATTATTTATAATATTAATATATATAATATAATATAGTAAATATAGATAATAAACTTACTATAAAATACTAAAATTAATATTATAGGAAGTAATATAATAAATAAATAGATTAGAGGATTTATAGAATAATAACTATATATTAATAAGGTGTTAGTTTACCCGTCAGGGGTAAATAATGCACGCCGCACGTGATCTTCGTAGTGCGGGTGCAAACTGTTCTGGTAATCGTTGTTGTTATTCCTAGGTTACGTGGCTGGAGGCTACATACGTAGAAGGGCTTATATGGCCGTATAGCCACGTGGCCATACTGGCCACGTAGCCCGTACGGCTATATGGGCCGACTATTTACCTGACGTAGCTATGGCGTGGTCGGCCATGAGGTGGCCCAGCGGCTATGACGGTTGAACCGAATGGTTAAACTGACACTGGCAACTTTTCTTTATACTATAATGCTGTCATCTAAATACAAAAGAAGCCTGAATAGCTAACTACTAAAAACTATGTTTTTCGATATCCCCCTTTTGCTGCTGAGCCTGTTGCCTATCCATCCCTCTATATGATTATAGTGGTTGTATTGATCGCTGGGATCTCTTTAAGTAAATGTCGGAGATCGGAGGGGTGTAGGGCTCTGTTCGAGACTTGGGGCCACGGGGCCGTGAGGGCTATGCGGCCATGCGGCTATGGGGCTATACAGCCATGCTACGGCCATGAGGAGGTTGTTGCCTCGAGAGGTTAGCAACGTTGTATACCCTCTGGCAGTCTCCGAGATTGTTGCTTTTGGAGGTTATAGGAGAGGGCTCTTGTCGTATAGCCCTCTTGGAGCCGCAAAGGCTGTGGGAGAGGGCTGTTGTCGTATAGCCCTCTTGGAGCCGCGAAGGCTGTAGGAGAAGGCTGTTGTCTGAGCCACACGTGTGGGGGGTGTCGAAAAGTTTCGAGAGGCTATAAGGCTATATAGCTATGGGGCTGTTAGTTACATATATAGCTTAAGTGGCTATATAGCTCTCAGTGGTATTTAAGAGTCTATAACGCCATAAAGCTATAAAACTGCCAGCTGCCTATACTACTATAAGGTTATATAGACCTCTTAAAAGAAGGGGATAATACTGAAGCTGTAAAATCCAGTATCTATATAGGGAAGATTATAAAGCTTGAGGGGTTATTATTATATTTACTAAATACGTTTCTGTAAGTAATAAAAGTAATAGCAGTTATTAGTTTCTTAGTAGTTATTATTAGGAAGTTACCTTATTTTAAACTAAAGTTAATTATAGTTGTTAGTATTATAATAGTAGCGATCTGTAAGGGGTTAGTATACAGTTTAGAGGCTTCTAGCGAGGTCCTAGGGTGGGGAGGGTCTAAGGCGTCCAAGCGATAAATAACTATTATAATCTTTTGCCTTATGTAGACCTTAGGTATAAGGTTCGTAATTGCTTCTTCCGACGATATAGACCTTGCTGATCTGCAGTATAGTGGTATGACGGTTGTGTCAACTACTGATCAGTGTTGGTTTACCTGTTAGGGGTAAATAACGCACGCCGCACGTGATCTTCGTAGTGCGGGTGCAAACTGTTCTGGTAATCGTTGTTGTTATTCCTAGGTTATGTGGCTGGAGGCCACATACGTAGAAGGGCTTATATGGCCGTATAGCCACGTGGCCATACTGGCCACGTAGCCCGTACGGCCATACGGGCCGACTATTTACCCGACGTAGCCATGGCGTGGTCGGCCACGAGGTGGCCCAGCGGCTATGACGGTTGAACCGAATGGTTGAACCGACATAAGGATATTAATATATTTTTTAGAATAGAGGTAACTATAGTATATACCACCTTAGGTGGTAGTCAGGTGACTACGCCTGTAATGGGGCACCAGGCCTACTAGCTCAGATAGACGAACTATGCAGATTACACCTACAGATCATACCCACACGTTGTGACGACCGACGTGGCCTACAGTGGCAGCCTGGCAGGCATGTACCCGATGGCGCTAAGCCCGTCCCGCTCTAGTCTGCGTGACGTCAAAAACCCGGCGCTTAAACAGCTTGGCAGACCAGCCTCGACCCTGTCACGACGCTTCAACGCGTTTCTTCCCTCGTTCCGCCAGTCTCTTTGACGACTCTCCGTAGACTGTGACTTTCCCACATCGCACCCTCGCGGCAATTTTCCACTCGGACTTTGCACCCCTGCTTCCGACGCGAGAGAGAGAGAGAGACACACACACCTACATACACACACGCACACACACATCAAAACCGGAAGGGCAAACGAGGAGGAAAGACGACAGAGCAGAGAGGAGAGACACGAAAGAAAAAAATTGTCCCACCGCCCTGTCCGTCTCTCCAATGCCATGAGCCCGTGTCTGGCGAGGTGGTGCCGCAGCCAGTGCTCCAGCTCCAGCTCCAGCTTCAGATCCAGATCCAGCACCATCTCCATCTCCAACCCCATCACGGCCCTCATCCCCACGTCCTCCTCCTCCGCCCCTGCGCCAGCCGCGTCTCGTCGCCCTCTCGCGTGTCGGGGGTCACGGTGCCTGTCCACCACACCCTCGCGATCAAGAGACGACGTCGATCCGAGGCTGAAAGACCTGGGAAAGCAGATATCGGACGATTTTGCCGTCGTGAGAGAGCACTATGGTACCACCCATCCCATCTATCCCCTTATCGTCCTCCCCTGCAACCCCCTCTTTGATCAGTCATCAGTCAACAATCACTAATCACGCGAACAGACACCCCAAAGAACCCCATCGTCCTCGCCCATGGGCTGATGGGCTTTGCCGAACTCCGCTTCGGCTCCTACGTGCCGCCCATCCACTACTGGCACGGCATCTCGGACGCCCTGCGCGCCCTCGCCGGCGCCCCGGCCATCATCACCGCCTCCGTGCCGCCCTCGGGGTCCATCGAGGAGCGCGCCGCCAAGCTGAGCGCCGACATCGCCGCCAAGGCCGGCGGCCGCTCCGTCAACATCATCGCCCACTCCATGGGCGGCCTCGACGCCCGCTACATGATCTCCCACCTCAAGCCCCGCGACGTCGACGTGCTGAGCCTCGTCACCGTCGCCACCCCCCACCGCGGCAGCGCCTTTGCCGACTACCTGCTCGACGGCCAGGGCCCCATCAGGCTCGCCAACCTGTACGGGCTCATCGAGCGCGCCGGCCTGGGGACCAAGGCCTTTGGGCAGCTGACCAGGGAGTACATGGCGAACGAGTTCAACCCCGCGACCCCCGACAGCGAGCGCGTGCGCTACTTTAGCTACGGCGCCCGCACGAGCACGCCGCCGCTCCTGAGCCCCTTTCGCCAGAGCCACCGCATCCTGGAGGAGGTCGAGGGCGCCAACGACGGCCTCGTCAGCGTCGGCAGCAGCCGCTGGGGCGACTACAAGGGCACGCTCGTCGACGTCAGCCATCTCGATCTCATCAACTGGTCGAACCGGCTCAAGTGGACCCTGAGGAAGGTCTGGCTCGGGCAGACGCGGACCTTTAACGCCGTCGCCTTTTACCTGGACATTGCCGACATGCTGGCCAAGGAGGGGCTGTAGGCGCTGCATGCGACTGTGCAGTTGAGTGTACTATATAGACGAGTCATGGCGATCTGATACAAGTCTTGGATTTGTTTGCAAAGGTGAACATGGCAATGTGAGTTTTTTTCGTCGTCGTATGAGCAGACTAAAGACCAAGCAGAGACGATGTTCTGGGAGCCTACGGTGGGAGCATTTCGTCATGCGATAGCTCTCAAAAGACGCATTATTCAGTGCAGCTCTGCGAGTGACGGTCACGACTCTTCTAATGTTACCCGACGACTGGTGCCTCTCTCTACTCCTTCAGACGATAAATGCCACAGTCCGCGTGCAAAATGAAGTTCCACGCACACTCTCGCAAGAATCAGAGGGCCGTTTTTCGGGGCTCGTCCGGATTATCAAAATACTCGGTAAGAAGTGAGAGCACATCAGTCTTCGTTGGTGATCAACGCGCAGGGAGCGATTTTATGGTTTGGAGGTAGATGAACACCGTTTGCCTGTATTGGCCCAGTTGACCAGACAGTCAAGAGTTTATTTTTGTATGAATCCTACATGAGCTTGCAGTTCGGCTACTACAATAAGATGAATTCCCAAGGTGTGCCCCAGGACGGCCTACCTGGATCCATGTCACATGCAACAACACCTCTTGAAAGCCGGTTTTTCTTTGCCAGCCAACTGCTGCTGTCCTGTCTCTGCTATTGACACTGTCACGTATGAGCGCACAACTTACGATCCGAGCAGAGTGCCACTTCACGACAAATCGTCTTTCGCTACAAGGTATAGAGAATGAACCTGCCGCCCACCCCGCAACGCCGTGCACCTTGACAGAACCTCCCGGACCGTGTACCCAGCATTATTCATTACCTCCCCCCACCCACGCGCCACCTCTCTAACACACACACACACACACACCACCTCTCCTGACGCAAAATCCATCAGCCGCCCTTTTCCGGAATCTGGCTCGGCGCGTTCTCGTTCGTGACGCCGCTGTACGCCGGCCTCTCCTCGGGCCCCGACGCCCCCGCCGCCATGGCCTCGTCGTAGCTGGGCGGCGCGTCGTCAAACGTCGACGCCGCGGGCGTGCCCATCTGCGGCGGGTACAGCGGATCGTGCGGCTGCGGCTGCGGCGGCGCGCGGGCGTGCTGTACCCCCCTTCCCATGGTGTGCGTGATGGGCGCCGACTGGGCCGTCCTGGGCGGCAGTCGTGGAGGCATGCCAGGGCCACCACCACCCGCAGCAGCAGCAGCAGGGGCAGGGGCAGCAGCACTGGGACGGCTCGCCTGCTGGGCCAGGGCCTCGAGGAGCTGCGGCGGCGGGGCGATGCCGGAGTAGACCTGAATCTTTGAAAAGTGCAGCGGGAGGAAGATTGTCTGCGCGGCCGGGTTCTCCTTTGACGAGCCCAGGAACGTGCGCGTGGACGGCGGCTTGCCCCAGCAGAGGCCCAGCTGTATGTCGAGCTCGTAGTGGCGCTGGAGGTTGCACGCGACGAAGCTGGGCGCGACCGTGTTGGGCAGCGGCGCGTTGCGCCAAAAGTCGTCCGAGATGACGGACTCGAGGTTCAGGTCGTCCGAGGCCGGGTTGCCGAGGAGCGGCACGGCCAGCCCCGTCTGCGTGACGACGACCCAGCGGCTCGCTTCCGTGTTGAAGAGGTCGTGGCACCGCACGTGGGTCTTGCCGACGAGCTCGATCTGGATGGACGTGAGGTAGACCTGCTCGCGCGAAGGGACGAGCTTCTTGGCGATGAGACGCAGGGGGATGGGCTGGTTGCAGGTCAGGGTGGGCGGGTGCGGCAGGCGGGCCGACAGTTCGATGGACGGGGGCACGGCGTCGGCGTTGGCGTTGGCGTTGGCGTCGTCCCTGCTGGAGCCAAAGAGCGAGCTCTTCTTCTTGTGCAAGCCCTGCGGGCGGGGTTTGAAGGCGAAGGGCCGGCGCGCGTAGGCCTCCTGGGACGTCTTGGGAGGCCGCGGCGGCTCGATGGGCATGAACTTGAAGCCGATCTGGTAGCGCCAGTTTTCCTTGAGGAAGCCCGGGCGTTGGATGGTGACCTTGAGGTAGTAGCGGATCTCGGCCTGGCGGGGGAAGCCGGTAAAGGACGGCGGGAGGGTCTTGGTGACGTGCTGCAGAAAGAGCTGCTTGCTTCCGTCCATGACCCGGGCGCCTCCGAGCCCGAAGGGGCCGATGCCGGCGCCGAAACCGCCCATGCCGCCGATGCCGCCCATCTTGGACATGGCGACGGGATCGCTGCAGGCGTTGTTGATGGGCAGCTTGAACTTGAAGGCGAACTCGTGCTGGCCGCCCTGCAGCATGTAGCTCGCGCCGACGGACGAGCTGCCGGCGAGGTCGTCCTCGTAGGTGGGGAAAACCTGGGCTACTCGGTAGAGGATCTTGTGGTTCTCGCTGGCCAGGTTGCCTGGGCCGCTCCCGGGGGGAAGCAGCTGGCGGGAGTTGCTGCGGTCGTCATAGTTCTGGGGCAGACCGAGGGCCGTCTTGCACTCCCCCTCGAGCTTCACAATGATGCCGCCAATGTTCTCGGGACGGCTCAGATGCAGCACCACGCGGCCGGCGAGGTCGTCGAGGTTGGTGTAGAACTCTGGCTGGTTGTCGAGGGCTATGCGGATCGACATGGTGCCCGCTCAGTCCACTTTTTCGGGACCTGCGACGGATCGATCGCTGTCCCGCTGCGGGCGTGAATGCGCCGGGAGGTTGTCTTCGTCGAGATGTTCAGCGTCGTCAAGATGTTGGATGTCGTCGCCCGAGTGAAGAGTGACGCACGGTACGAGCGGAAGCTTAACCGTCCAAGTGGGTGTCGCGAGTGAGGTGCAAGCCGGAAACGTTGTGGTGGGTTGGCTGTTTCCCCCCCCCTTTGGTCCTCGATAGGCAAGCTTACCTAGCCAAGAAGTTGTGTGAATGAGGAAGAAAAGATGGGGTTGAATCGACACCACCTCGAGCTCGGTTTGTCGTCGGAAGGGCAGAAAAGCCAAGACGTGCTGCTGGCTGTGCTTGTGCTGTGTGCTTTGCCAGTCCGTTTGGTATCCCGTCCCGTAACGGCCCCAAGACCGAACGTCAAAGGGCGACTAGGTACCTTATGTACAGTACCTACGTATACGTAGACGTGTGGCTTAGCCTCTCTCCAAGCCTCGTTGCTGTTGCTGTAGCTGAGCTGTAGCTTGTAGCTGTAGCTGAGCTGTTGGACAGGTCAATCAAGCTAAGCAAGCTACCTGCACCTGGCAAGGTGGTTAAAGAAAAGCCCACACAAGACGGCGTTGCCTGTCAATTGTGTGGCGCAAGCTTCTTCTTCTTCAAGTTGATAACCCCGACGTCTGTCAATGTATGCGAATCTTCACCACTCATACCGACGATGGAAATTCGAGGTGAAAATGAGTGAGTGAGCAGTCGGGTGAGTGAGCGACCGGCCTGTGAGATGAGACAGACGCTCGAACCAATCCATGGGCACAATCCATGGGCATAATAGCCGGTGCTGTCCGTGTGTTACGTAGGTATGTGTCGTTCCTGGGTTAATGTCATTTGCCGTTCGGTCCAATCACCTCGCTGCGCCCACCACAGCCATCCCCCACCGCCATCCACCTCGGCCCAATTCCATTGAGCCTCTTCCACAGCCTGGCTCGGCCAACAAGGCCAGCGTCGTCGCGTCTCTCGCTGCTGCAGTTGAGCCGCACGCTCGTCGCCATTTGCTTCACATCGTCATCACATCGTGACTGCACGCGCTGCACTCCCAAGCACCTCGTCTTTACAAGGCGCCATGGCCTAACATGTACATTTGAGCCGACGCGCTGCGCGCTCTTCGCCCATCGCCCATCGCGGGCTTGTCCGTCCAACATCTCATTCGTCCATGAATATGTACAGCCTGCCAAACCGAGTCTGGAGTAGGTACCCAAACCACCTAGATATCCGCTCAACTGCCCCCCCCCCAACGCCCCGGTGTCGCGGATGCTGCCATGCCTGTCCGATACCGAATAAAGCAAACCTACATGTTCCCTCGAACCTCTGTCGAGGTCGTCTCCGTAACGCCGTCCCTATGCAGTCGTTGTCATGCGTCGTCCGTTCCTACATTAATCCAGTTCGATGATCTCCACCGCTTTCGCTGTTGATGGAGACGGCCCATGCCGGGCCCTTTTGGCTGGTGGTTGTACGCTGTCTCTCCCGTCGCTGTCGTCCTCGTCCTCGTCGTCGCCCGCCTCTTCGACCTTGGGCCTCCACGTGCCGTCGGCCCCCACGAGTATCATCTTGGTCCCTAGCTTCCCATCTGCCTCGAGCTTCGCCCGAACCTCTTGCATGAACCTGTCCGCTCGTAGGCTACGGGGTCGGGCGTCTCCGTCGCAGACTGGGCATTTCCACTTGTCCGTCAGCGATGGCTCCGGCCCCATGCCGAACCCGCACCCCATGTTGCGGCAGCTCCCCGCCGGCGTGTGCACCGTGCACACGGCTTTGGCCTCCCTGGTTGCCAGCCAATTCATCAGGTCGAAGCATTCCATGTGCGCGCACGTCGCCCCGCGGACCGGAACCGTGTATATGGTCTTGCTAAATGGATCTGCCAGATCGATGCTCAGGTCGCTGTCAACCACCGCCACGTCGTCGTCGTCGTCGTCGTCGTCCCGACCTGCCAGAGGCGCGAGGCGCTTCCGGATGGCTTGCCTGGTCGACTCGGCCTCTATGACGCCAGTATTCGACACCATGTCGACGATGCTCTGATGGCTCAGCGTCTCGACCACCTCCACTGCCAAGAAGTACCGCTTGTTTTGTCTCGTCTGCTCTCTTTCGCTCGGCGTCACCACCACCGTAACCGAGTTGGTTCCGCGGACTACGTGTGGCGTGAGCTCGACAGGCTGATGCTGTCCGTTGTGCTGCTTCCGCCGGATCGTCATTGCCTTCGTGTTGACCGTCACGGCAATGTGGTCCGGCCACTGCGTCGGAGCCACCACCCAAGCCGATTCCGGCACGGTCTGCTGATCCGGCCCGCTGACAGCCACCTCGCAGACGCGGAGACGATAGCGGAGAGAGCCGTTGTAGTATTGCGCGACTGGGATCCGCCCTCCAATCGGCAGGCGGTCGGGGCAGATGTTGGCAAAGTCGTCTTCGTTGATGACAAAGGCGAACTGGAGCACGCCAAAATCGTCTTCTGCCACGGACGGGCTGACTGCGAAGCCCCTGACCGACTGGTAATGCCTCTCTGGCGGCGGATCGTCCTCCAACGGCAGTTCCAAAGGCACGCGTCGTGGACTGCGCGCTTCGACTTGGTGGAGCGATATTGCCAAGGTCTTGGGATCATACGGGCTGTGGGGATAGGCGTCAAGGGGAATCTGTTGCCCGCGAAGCCGAAACAGCCGGCTGTGTGTTGGCCGGGCGTGCTGGCCGGTTCCCGGCCTAATGACCGATTGCCGCGGGTCCGGGCGGGCCGCACGGAGTGCTTGCTCTACGCCCGTTTGAAGCTGCTGGGCATAGCCCGGGTCCGGAGCTTGGGGCTGGGGCATGCTATTCGCTTGATAGGCCTGCCGCGGATCTCGGTGCAGCTGGGAGAGCATGGTCGCCAGAGTCTGAGCTGTCCCCGGGTCCTGGGTAACCTGGGGAACGTGATGCATGTGAGGGCCCTGGTTCATCTGAGGGCCCTGGTTCATCTGAGGAGCCTGGTTCATCTGAGGAGCCTGGTTCATCTGGGCCATCATGTTCATTGCGGGAGACTGGATCATTCCAAAATCCTGATTCACTCGACGAGGCTGGTTCGCTTGCGTCGCCTGCACAGTCGGGTTCATCATAGCCGCCGGATGAGCCGGAGCAGTCACCATGCTCGGCCGGGGCGAAGAGGCCGGCGGTTGAGCTTGGTGCTGCTGCATCTGGCGCCGCATATGCTCCATCTGTTGCGGGCTTGGCTGGAACGACGCCTGGTTTCCTCGGCCGAGCTGGAGACCGTTATTGCGCGCCATGTACTGCACGGCCGTGCCGAGACCCGGCGTGACCTGGCCGGATGTTGCCTGCAAAGGGGGCGTGTTCATGGGCGCCGAGAAGGCGGGAGGAGGCTGCTGCCCCATTGGCTGCAACATTCTGCCCGCGCCTGGAAGCTGCGAGCGGGCTTGCAAAGGAGATCCAGCCGGCGTCAACGGATGGCTGAGCGGGCTTGGCATCGCTGGAGCGTGCGAGGGGTGCGAGTGCATCGGATGCTGCAGGCCCCCGTTCGCGGCCATCCGGCCACTGCCATGCAGTGTCAAGTGTGGTGGTATCGAACCGAGGTTGCCCGTACCGTTGGCGTAATACTGAGTGGCGGGTGACTGGAGCTGGGTGCCCGGCTCGTTGCCCGGGAGGTTCTGGTTCGGAGGCGGTTGTGCGCCTAGTGCACTCGCAGATGACCTCCTGGCATGGTTGAGCATCACCGCATCCGAGCGTCTTCGCAAATGGTGCGATGCTGCCAGAGTCGACGACGCTGGTGGTTGTACAGCGCCCGTTGCTGGCGGATGCGGCGCCTGGGGAGCCTGGACGGGGTGTTGGGGCGCGGAGGACACGGATTGTCTGTAGCCAGACACAAGCCGTTTGTAGCGGGCCACCAGGCTTTCCCTGGTCATGGATTGCTGAGCTTGCGGCATGCTGGGGTAGTCTCTTTTCGTATCGCAAATGAACAGCCGTGTCATCTCATCGGCGAGTGGGCCGTCTTGGATGCCCAAACGCCTCCTCGTCACCGTAAAGATGACTAGTCTGAGGGTGGGCGACTGCAGCCTGAGCTGGAACTGCAATTCGTCTGCCAGAATCGGATAGCCCCTGCCGGTGTGAGGGTGCATGCTCGGGGTTATGATGCTGTACCATTGGTTGCTCAGGCTCTCCAGAAAGACGGCGATATCGACCATGGTCTTGGGGTAGATGCCGTTGGCCCACAAGTCCGGGGAGGATGGCTGGGCGGGAAACCCGACGAATCGTTGCAACAGGTCGGGGGGGATTTGGTCGTTGGTCCTAATAAAGGTCTGCAGGATCTCAAGCCCAGTTTTCACAACTTCTTCTCGCATACCAAGAGCGCGATATACGGTGCTTTCATGGAGTGTCCATATACAAAGCATCTGATGCAGGGCAATGTAAAAGTAGTCGCCCGCGGCAACTGCCCCTTTGAGCAACAAAAGCCTTGGACCAGAGGTGACGTCGCCGGGCGCGGGCGTAAATGAAGTCGAGATGGAGTGAAGGAGGTCGCTCATGGCCTGAGGATCGAGCACAGACGAGGGCTGTTGAGACGAGTTTGGCACGCTTGGCGGCTGCTGCTGCTGCTGCTGCTGCTGCTGCTGCTGCTGCTGCTGCTGGCTTCCATCCTCGCCACTGGGGTTTGGCATTCCCAGCCTCTGTTGCGCAGTCTGAGAATCATACACAGGTTGCATAGCCGGCGACTGCCCCTGAGTCTGGACCGGTGCTGGCTGGGGATTTGGAGGCAGGCCGGCCGGCGACTGCCCCTGAGCCTGGGCTGGAGCTGTTCGAGGGTTTGGAGGCAAGCTGGGAGCCGGCACCGGGGGCTTGGGTGGCAAGGCCAATTTGAGGGGGGCAGGGCTGCCGATGTTGGGTGTCGACGGCTGACTCCTGCCAGGACGCAAGAATGGCAATGATCCCGGATGAGACGCGTCTCGTCGGGCCGGACTCTGCAACGGGACATTCTGTGGTGCCGGCGAAGGGAACGAGCAGTCGCTGCCGAAGAACGGCGAGGGGTTCGAGGCTGAACGCCGTCCGCCAGTTTCTGCCGGAGCAGTCGGATTGTGTTCTCTCTGAAGCGGGTGCTGGGCACTGAGAGCCATCGCGGCGGGTTGACTTTGTACTGATGGCTGTTCGTGTCCAGCTCCCCCGTCGTTCAAAAGGCCGAGGCCTAGCCCGTGACCGGGGCTCGGACTGTGATGCGCGGGATCGTGTGGTTGTGACAGAGGGTTGTTTGGTGTCGCTGCTGTCGGTGGGCTAGGTTGGTCAGTCGGAGCTGGGGAGGGAAGAGCGGCCGCGGAATCACTGCGAAGCGAGCGAGGGTCAACAACAGTCCAGTGGGCCGCCCGGGGCGAGGGCAGTGGGGTGGGAGGGCAACGTACAAGGTCTGCTTCGCGGGCTCGACGGCCGGTAATAACTTGATTGGCAAAGGCGGAAATTGCTGAGCAGAAGACGACGAGACATCGTCCTGGATCCCGCGGACCGAATCCGACGAGTTGTTTGACGACGGCAATCTCTGAGGACGAATGTTTGAGAAGGGGATAGCGCGGGTCGTGTTGCCGTTGACGGAGGAAGGCTGTGGAGTTTGCGATGTCATCCAGGTCCGCTGTCGACCGCCAACCCAGGCGTTTACCGTCTCGTTCGAAGCAGCGACTTGATGCCCAGTCGAGAAGTTCCTTGGGGCGTCTCGATGCATCCTGGCGGGAGGTTTACGGGTTTTGCGGCGACGACGCGACGGTGTCGGGCGAGGATCTTCGACGAGACTGGACGGCATGTTGATTAACGACGGCGAAGGAGAAGAAAAAGAACTTGAATGTGATGCGCACCATGAGGAGAAGATCCTGGCCTGTCACCGGAAGGCGTGAGACCTGCCGGTCCGGGTGGTGGCTCCGATGATGCCGCCAGAAGACGAAGCAGAAGTGGAGGAAGCAGGCTCAGGTTCAGATGCTCTTGAAACAAGCAAAGGTAGTCGCTAACGGCGGGCTATTGGCAAGAACGAACGACTCGGGGTGATGCGTGTCAGTGTGTGCACCTTTTTTCCACGTTTGATTACTACTGAGGGCACAGAGCAAGCTTTCTGCTGAGGTGTGGGCGTGTGTAAGCGCGAGGTATGGTAGAGCCAAGGGATGTGAGGGCATGTATAGATGATGGCTACACAATCGATGAGGATATGCGAGACCAGCTTGTGACAAAATCGGCGTATTGAGATGGGAGCGCGGGGTCAACGAGATTCGCCCAGTGTCAGGAGCGATGTCGATGTGGTCGTCGTGAAGGAGAGAGGAGGCGACGAAGAAGTGCCGCGCAGAGGGCGATTGCTTCCTGACGAGTTGGGCGAAAAGGGCGTCGGAGGGCTGCGGTTTGCGGTTGAAGCGGTCGGAGTGGTCGGAGCGTGGTCGAGCCTTGCGGTGCTTGTGTAAATAAAATGCACATGCGAATGATAAATTCCTGGTTTGTCCAATAAAGTAGCGGCAGGGTTGGGGTAATTCATCACATTGCTTAACTGGCGTTCGGTGCCACTGGCGCTACCTTGTTACTTGACGGATAGTGTTTGCTACGTCCCAGGGCGTAGAAATCTGCCAGCTGGGGAACCCAGGGACGGTGGGGACAAGCCAGTCCTTCTTGTAACTACCTAATTATCGTCTGGCCGGCGATAACTCTACCGCAAGGTAGGTAAGGTAGGTACGGAGTACACAGCACCCAGTACACTACCTACCTTACTAAGCTAGCAATTGAGCGCTAGGAAGCCGATAAGCGCCTTCTAAAAGCCTTGGGGCAGGTGTGGCGAGGAGTCAAATCGAGAGCCTCAGTGTTAGGTAGAGTGACGTGGGCAATGGTGAGCTTCTAAATCAAGAACAGTGTACAGTGTACAGTGTACAGTGCACTCGCTTGTTTTTTTTAACCTCAACTACTATCCGTATAGGTCCCTGGTATGCCTTGAACGCCATCAACACCAAAATTAAGGTATGGAGAGTAGTATTAGCGTTCGGAAGATTTGGTGTCAGGCAGAATCAGTCACCAAGGCCAAAACTCCGTATCAGTACACGAAAGATTGAGCGCCTCCCACCTCGCTGCCATGAACGTCGCCGCCCAGAAGATGTGGGTGGCTGCTGCTGCTGTGCATGCTACCTACATGCAGCCTGCGAGTCGAAGGCCAAATCTGTCGAAGCCGGACGAAGCGAGAAATAAATTGTCTTTTTACGTGGGTCCCATGGGCAATCAGCCACACCACCACCAGTATGGATGCCATGCAGGATAGGTTGGGCGAAAGAAAAATGACATACGAATGGGGTCTGGGAAAAGCAAATCTACAAGTAATTAGCTTCGTCCTCGCAGCCGTGGCTGGCGACCAGCTGGATTTTGCCCATGTCCCAACAAGTCTCTCCCAGCCTGCGAACTGTGAATGCGGTTTTCCTTTCCTGCTCTTCCCTCGTCCTCTCTCTCTCCATCCCTCTGTACCTGGCCGACGCTGTGCCCCTCTCAAGATATCTACGTAGTATGCGACGTCGCCGTGACATGTGGACAGGCGCAAACCGAATCGACCGATTGCCGCAACCGCCCAAGTCACACACAATTCGTGTCACTCGGGGCTGTTTCCCGCACGTGATGGCTGCTCATCCCTTTTACACGTGCAGCATTGACAGCTCGGCGGAGTCTTGTTGATGAATGCAATTGACAGAGGACACGTTGGCTCCAATGACCGCCGTCGCCTCTGTGTCCTTTGTTGTCGACCCTGGGACTGCACGGTCGTGAATGGCAGACCGCCTGTCAGACGCCTTGAAGCTTCGCCTACTCCTCGATGGTTGTTCTCGTCGATAGCCTCCAATTATCCCCTTCCACGTTGCACTACCTTTTGGATATGGCCAACAACTTTTGCACCCTCTGACGGGCCCGGACCCGACCTGCCTAGGCCGACGGAAAATCTTTAGTCCATGTCAGCTGGGTACCTACCTACCTTAGTTCTTCAGGTCCCGGTCGAACCCATCCCTTCACGGTGCCGCAAGGGTGCCCAATAACAACAGTCCTGGTCAGCGTGGCGGACGTGCTCTGTGTCCGTAGGGTTGCGGCATCCAGGACGACGACGGGCCAGTCACATGGCTCTGCAGTGGATTGGAGGTCCGAGGGAGTGTGGCCTGGCAACGAGAGTGACAACAGCACGATGGGATTGTTGACGAGGTCAAAGGTTGCAACGACGCGTGGACGGGTTGCCCGGGCACGGCAGATGCAAAAGGCGATGAATAGCAGTCTGTGGAGAGAAATGGGAAACAGGGAACATGTCGATATAGATGGGCGATGTGAACGGGCGATGATGTGGGATAGATCAGGCTGGCGTCGTTGGTTTGCCCATCGTTTATTGTATGACGATGACCGTACTCGCAACTGCCAAACCCCATGTGCACCCCATCGGTTCCAGAGTTCGACACTGTCGTGGTGACTCTCTCTCGTCATTCGCCTCGGCTGATTCCACCTCGAGCAGAATTGAGACTTTCAGGGGACCTTTGGAAGTGGAAGCCAAAGATGAGATGAGATTGGGCCGTTGGGATGAAGTTGAGCTTAACTGCCAATCTAGCTTCCCGCACACGTTCTGCCGCCTAAAGCTGTCACCTTTTTGTGTGTTTCGGTCCAAGGTGCTGACAGAGAGGCGATCCTTCATTCTCGTATCGTGCTTCTTCCCCAAGATTCGGCCTTGCGATGTCGAGTCAAAGCACGTCTCCCCCTCCGTGGACGGTTTCGTTGCAACGTCTCGTCTTGAAGCCTCGACTTGTGGGCAAGTCTCTTAAAGTCACCTCGGACTTGACAGAATCTCCCAGGCGACTGGCGGCACCGGTTCCCTCGAGTCTGAGCTTGATCCGATCCCTCCGTATTCTTTCAGGAACAGACGGTTCACGGACGTTCCCGACCCCGTGTGTTCCATTCTCCTTAGCCTGCTCCGACCTCGTCACCGTTCCCCGACCTCTTCTTCGGTTCCTCTAGCCCTTGGTGCGGGATCGCGTTCGCCTCTGCACTCTACTGCGCTGCGCTGCGCTGCGCTGCGCTGCGCTGCGCTGCACTGCACTGCACTGCACTGCACAGTCAACACTGCATGCCTTTTCTGGCCACCTCGCAGGTAGCGCACATGTCGTAGCCAGCTTCGTCACACGGACCACCACAGAGGAGGAGGACGAGGACGACGACGACGACGAACGACGACGACGACGATCCTCTCCGCGTTTGGGTCTCGTCAATTCCTGGGATGCGGCATCTCCAAGACACTTTCATCAACAAACCTTTGGGCTTCGCAGTCTCCACGTCCCTCCTCCCATCGCCTCTTTCGGGATTCCTCACGGGCCGTCGTCTCGTTGGTCCCGTTCCCCTCGGTGCGGTGCCTGACATCAAGTCGTGGCATCACCCCAGCCAACAGTCGACAAGTTGGGTCAGAGAGTAAAAGCCACCTAGCTGCAGGATACGACACTTGCGCAGGACAGGACAACTGACGACCTGGTTTGTGTTCCGGTGTTGTGTGGTCCGTATGCGCCTTCCGATTGCATTTTCGGTGGGCCAATCAAGTGGCTGGAGCGCGCCTGCACTTTGCGGCGTCGATCCTTTTTTTTTCTTTCTTTTTTCTTCTTCTGATTTTCCCAGTAATTACTACGTACACTACGTCTCTGGGGGACCTCTCGCCACATTAATCAATAACTACCACCTGCCAGCATACGTCCATTCAGACGCCGTCAGCTCAGCTCAGCTCAGCTCAATCAAGTCAAGCGAAGCCAAGTCCAGGGACGCTGAGAAAGGAGACACCACCAACAAATACTGTCGTGACTGTCGTGACAGCACTGTCGTGACAAGAGGAATAGACGGCCGAGAATAACAACACAGCAAAACGGTACCAGGGTCCCGAGGAGGGATTATCCTCCGACGTTGACGAAACAAAACGCAACAACAACAGCAAGGCAACACAAGACAGCAACGTCGACAACAGCTCCCTCTGCTCTGTACGCAGTACACAATCTACCATCACCGACGGTGACCCATACGGTTAATCGTGCCGTCCTGTGTACGGTGCCTACCTGCATCGTCGGAGTCGGAATTGGGACTCGATTGCTCGCTGGCCATCGTCTCTTGTAGGTCGTAGGCTCTCTCGTCCACCCTACGGATACGCAGCAGGCATTCCCTCCCTCGCTTCGCTGCACACTAATTACCAGCCGGCCTGGTCGCATCATCTCACCAGACCCTCATCTACTCCTCATTTCCATCCATCCGCCCAGCAGCAGCAATCACTACAAGTACACACTCGGACACTCACCATAGGTACTCCGTACACTACCCACGCTGCTAATTACCTACCTTAGCAACTTAGGTAGTACACACCACGCACACAGCGGTCCCCTGTCCACGTCCCGCCCAGCGTCTCCATCTACGCTGCGCAATATTACTGGACCGTTCTTCACCTTGCACACCCCAGCTGCCGACGTGAACAACTGACAACCCCTGGCCACTGTTTTTTCGCTTCGACAGCAGCACTTTTGGCCGCCCCCCCAGTCCATCCAGTCTAGTCCAGTGTCCAGCCTTCGTCGTCGTCGCACCGCACCGCACTGCACCGCATCGCACCTGCAACCCAGCCTGGAAGTCACCATCCGTCCCAAGTCAACTTTCAGACTAGGCCTGCTTGCTGTTGCTGTTGCTGTTGCTGTTGCTGTTGCTGCTGCTACTGCTGTTGCTGCGCCCAGCCCGAGCCCAGACCAGACCAGACGAGAGAGAGACCAAACAGAGCCTCCCTGTCCCTGATGCGTAGAGCCTAGCCACCACTCCGTCCCCTTATGTAGTATTGATCCTGTCACCAACTCCCTCCCTCTCCAGCAAACGCCACCCGCATCTGTCGCGGCGCCTGGCATCGTCGGCATCATGGCTGCTCTGAGGCCAGAAGTTGGCGATATTTTGCTCGTCATCCGTAAGTTGCACCCCCCTTTACTAAAGCCGACTTTCCTGTCGACTCCCCGACCTGAGCCCGTCCTCTGCTGGCGCCGACGTCCCGCGAGGTCGCCTTTGCGTTATGCAGCCTCTTGTTGCTCCCCGCTTCTATCCGACTTGCCGCTTCGCTCGGGAACGTACCTGCTAATATTTTTCTTCCGCAGATGACTTCATCGCTCGCAGCTCCGACGAATTGAGCTTGACCAAGGGCGACCGAGTCGAGTTGATTGAGCGAGACGACGAATTCGGTGATGGCTGGTTTCTGGGCAAACACCTCGTAAACGGCAATAGCGGCCTCTTTCCCGAGGGCAAGTGTCACGGCATCCCCTTGAACAGACCAACCCCAGCTAACGCAGTCCGAAACACAGTCTACACCAGGCCTGCTCCAAAACTTGCCCCTACCAGCAACTTTTCCAAGCCCTTGGCTACCCTTCCCGAGGTGACGAACGAAGCGAGACCGACGACAGCCACGCCCCCGATCGAGGCCGAGATTGCCACGCCTACCCCTCCGCCGGCGTCCGCGTCCCCTGCCGAACCGCCAGCTCCCGTCACTCTTCCTTTGAACAGCGTCAGACCCGACAGCGCCCCGGTCGATGATGCCTCCCCGCCTCCTGCCGCCGCCCTGCCGTCCGGCTCCCTTGGCCGTTTGAACACGAACCAGGACTACGTCCTGAACGAGACGCTCAACGTCATTGACGAGCACATTACCGACCTCCGCTCGACGCCCAGCCACAGCATTCTGCGCGCACCCACCGATTCGGGGAGCGAATACAGCGCCCAGCTCGACCACCGCCTCTCCTACATCCATGGCGAGGAAACGGACGAGGAGGAGGAGGAGGACACCCACAGCCGTTCCGACGTTGAGAAGTGGTCTCCCGACCAAGTCGCCGAGTACCTGTTCACGATGGGTGTCGAAAAGTCGCACTGCGAGGTGTTCCGCGATCAGGAGATCACCGGCGAGGTCCTCCTGGGCATGGACCAGAGCTCCCTGTTCATCAAGGCCTTTGAGCTGGGCTCCGTCGGCAGGCGACTGAAGACGTGGCAGAAGATCAAGTCTCTGCAGGACGAGTGTAACAACGTCGGCGTCGCGACCCGGAGGACCACCCAGACGTACGGCAGCGAGGTGGGATCGGAAGACGCGAGGCGCTCGCGAAGTCGCACAAACACCGTGACCAGCTCCATGCCCCGGATGACGCCCGTCGACGACAGGGCCCTGTCGTTGAGCACCAAACGCCTCTCCTTTTCGCAAACGCCCAAGCTGGACACGGCAAGCCTGGTGTCGCCCGTCTCCCCCATCGTCGACAGCCCGTCCAGGCCGTCGCACATGAAACGGCCGTCGGCTGCCTCGGTTCGGGACCTGCACCACTCCCGCCGACACTCGTCGTCGACCGACTTCCGTTTGACCGGGACGACGGCTAACAACTCCGCCACCACCCCCAAGCTGATGAGCAGCGGCACCTTTCCGCAAGCAGATGCGGCTCACAAGAAGCAGCCCTCGTTTGACAGGAACTGGACTCTGGGAAGCGCCTCGCAAAGACCGCTGTCCTCTACCGGCTTCCAGGACGCGATGCAGCAGTCCGGGCTGCATGCTCCAGAGTCCGCCGTCGACACTGAACGGGGATACTTTAGCGGCACAGAAGTCGACGGCCGCCGCCGCAACGTGCTTAAGAAGCGCGACAGCACGGCGAGCCATTCGAGGAAGCAGAGCTACGCCGACGAGCAAAGGGTGCGCAGCGCGACGGCGATATCTAGGCATTCGAGGTTCGGCAGCGTCGACTCGACCCGCGACAACGTCTCCTCGCCAGCGGCTCAAAAGTACTACGGCATCCAGAACGGCCCTCACAGGAGGACGGCGTCGACGAGCACCACGCAGTCTGCGCGCCTCGCACCCCCCGCACCCCCCGTCAAGGACACGGGCGCTCCCAGCGTCACGAAGCTCGACGGCGGCACCCGCGAGTCGCCCGCGCCGCAGTCTCCCGCAGCGCGACAGGGCGCATCCGGAGAGTGGCTCTCGGCCGTCGTCAAGCCGTCCGTCAAGGTCACCGGCCTGCGGGCCATTTCCGACTCGGTATCGACCGACCGCAGCAAAATGGCCTCGCCCGTCGATTCTTCTCTCAAGGACTCGCCCCTGCCTTCGCCCGCCCGGACCGGATCGAGCACCCCCTCCGCAGGGCCGAGCTTCGAGCTGGACTCCCCCGACACGGCCAAGAGCCCGAGCACGGCGACGACCATCGCCAGCAAGGGCAGCAAGAAGAAGGGCAAGAAGGAGACGAGCGCCTACCAGCGCGGGCTGCTAAAGATCAGCCCTGCAGAGGCCATCAAGGACGCAGACTACAGCGGCTGGATGCGCAAGAAGAGTTCCAACCTCATGACGACGTGGAAGCCGCGCCTGTTCGTGCTCAAGGGCCGTCGGCTGGCGTACTACTACTCGGAGAACGACGACCAGGAGAAGGGGCTTATCGACATCTCGTTTCACCGCGTCCTCCCCGCCGACAACGAGCGGCTGACGGGCCTGCACGCGACGCTGACGGGCGCGGGTACGGCCGCCGCCCGCGAGGCCGACGCCGCCGGTGAGAAGGGCGACGACGCCATGTTCATCTTCAAGCTCGTGCCGCCAAGGGCAGGCCTGTCTCGGGCCGTCAACTTCACCAAGCCGACAGTCCACTACTTCGCAGTGCCCAGCCTCAAGCAAGGGAGATTGTGGATGGCGGCCCTGATGAAGGCCACCATCGACCGAGATGATACCCAGGCGATAACGACGACCTACCAACAAAAGACCATCTCCCTCGCCAAGGCCCGGCAGCAGCGCCACCGCCCGCCTGCGCTCATGAACCTCGAGGAGAACCCAAACGAGGACATGAAGAAGCGGGTGCGGGACGCCATGAAGACCCCCGACGTGCTCGGCATCACGATCGGCGAGGCTGACAGCGGAGTTGCGGGTCTCGAGAAGCCCACGTTCAAGGTCGAGCCGGCCAGCGCGCGCAAGTTGGCCTTTGAAGCGGAAAACGAGGGCGCAGACGGAGCGCCACCGCAAAGTGCTTGATGATTCACTGTGGCCAACTTCGCAGCACCTAAACTCAGTGTGCCCTTTTCTTCTTTTCCCTTGACCTTCTTGTACGATTGGCCTTGCCTTCCCTTTGTTTTCCCCCTCCCTCTCTTCATATTATACCTTTGTCATGTATGAGGGACACGAAATCCGCATTAGGGCGGCGTTCGTATCTGGCAATGCTTGCGAGAAGAAGCAGAGAAATGCAGCCGCGAGCAACGCGGGTGATGGAGCCTGGACATACGAGCGCATAATTATCCTACAAACGCGGGCTATTCCTTTTGTCGTCGACGTTTTCCTGCTCCCTCCGCGCAACGATGACTGCATGGTGAGCCGTACATGGTTGGCCGTATGCGCGCGCGGCGCGGGGGCCAGGAGGCTTGGTTTGGGGAGTCTGGACGCGCCCAGGGGCAATGCTGACGACCGGAGTTGGCAATGAGAAGCCTCGTATACCCCAAAGAGGCGGGTGGCCATGATTAGAGGATGTTAATCAACCGATTTCCTACCACGCCGTGTGTGTCCATGTGAGAGTGGCCTTTTTTGGGCTGTTGGCCTATTGTCAAAGCGTAGAGCGTTTGATAAAATTCGACGCCGAGGTCGGGAGCGCTCGTAACGAGTAGGAGACATGGCAGAGTGATACGAACGTCCAGATACTTGTAATGGCTGTGTGGCGAGGCGCTCTAGAGACGTTCGGCTGTTCTGGAGTAAATTCTTGACAGTGTTCCTGATGTATAACCGTTGGGCATCTTACTTGAATACGGTCTACAAACTTTTTCATGCAACTACCCGATGCCACCACCAAACACAGCTGATACCGGCGCGGTTGGGTACGCTTATTCAGTCAATCAGTGGGGGGGCTGTGCAGATCTTGGCGTTTCCCCCCTGGCCGTGTAAAAGGGAGGTGGGCTGTAATGGTGGATTCGTTCTGAGAATAATACGCCGAGCGAGCAGGAGAACATGCATGGAAGATGGCGTCTCGCGGGATATGTCCGGACGAGAGTGACACGACAGAGATGATGGATAATGTGGTGGGTTGGAGATGATGCCACCGACGGACGCTCTACTGCCAGTTGATGGAATATTTCTTTGCCTGACTTACGCGTTGGAGAACGTCTCGCGTGCGTGTGTGCCCGGCGAGGTTTAGGTTCTGATGATGGGCGATATAGCTTCGCGGTGAACGTAGGAGATGGCTCAGACATGGGCAATGTTGTTCGAGATGCTGTGTTTGTATGTGGGTATCGCATTCTTGTATTCTAATTCCCTGGTTTGTGCAGATGGTCGAATGACGCTTTGCTCGTCGAATTTCCATTTTCAATTGTGCGGCACAATGTGTTGCAGAAGAGAGATATTGAAGAAAAGGTTGTGATATTTTGTAATGTCTATCCATGTGTAACACCATACTGTCCCAAACGCCGCCCCTTGATGAACCGCTCGCTATGCATTCCCTCGTGTGTATGAACGCCCAAAAGTCAAACAAAGCACACTCCCCACTCAGGCAAGAGTAGGCGCAACCAAGGTCTTCTCGATGCTGGGCGTGACCATGCTGAACATGTCGGGCCAGAGGAACATCTTCTCCTCCTGCGGCGTCATGGCCACGATGCGCGGGACAGCCGTCTTGCTCGACATGCGTCTCCACATGTTGGCGCGCGGGTTGAAGGCGGCAGGCATGCCCTTGCCGCCCGTCTTCTTCTCGTCCTCCTCCTTGAGTCTCTTAATCTCCCGCTGGATGTCGGCAAAAGTGTCAAAGGGAATGTAGTCAATCTTGTTCTCGACGCAGTACTCCTCAAGCCGCAGACCCCTGCGCGCAAAGAGCACGTCGGCCTGGCGGGCGGCGGGAAGATCCGACACGCCGTCGCCGATGAAGACGATGAGCGGGATGCTGCCGTCCTCGCACGCCATCTCGGCCTGCTCGCGGGCCACGCCCATGGAGAGGGCCTTGTCGTGGCCGAGCTCGTTGTCGTGCAGCCAGACGGGCTTCCACGCGGAGCCGTCATCGGTGATCTCGGCCTCGTTGGCAACAATGTCAATGTGCGCCGAGTTCTCCTCGCCCAAGAAGGTGTCGAGCACCCTCCTCAGGATGGGCTTCAGGCCGGCGGAGATGACGTTGAAGGGGATGGAGTTGTCGATGCAGAACTTGTGGAACTCTTGAAAGTCGGGGTCGATCTCGAGCGTCTTCTCCATGACCTCGAAGCCGTCGTCAAAGGGGACGTTGAGCGATCCCCACATCTCCTCAGACACCTCGCGGAACGACCGCTCGCCGGTCTTGATCTGCTCGTCGAGGACCTCGCGCTGCTGCGAGCCGCAGCCGTGGTTGTCGAAGAGAATGTGGCCAGTGTCCTGCATGAAAATGGTTCCATCAAAGTCTGAAGTGTCAGTTAGCGTGGTGGCAAAACTGGTGGGGAATCTGGCGATTGCTCGAACCTGAGAAACAGATGATCTTGCGCTTCTTGTTCTCGGACAGCGGGGGCAGGCCGCCCAGAGCGGAGATTTTGGATTCGGAGGGAGTAATGGCGATAGGCATTTTGACGAAGTGTGTGTGTCTTGGGTCGTAAAGGTGGTAGGAATTGCGATGGTATGAAGCCTTGTTCGAGTCTTTATAGTCAAGTACGTGTGGGAGCTTGTGTGGACTTCAGTTAGAGTTACCACGAGCCAGTTTCAACGGAACTGTGATGGGCTTTATAGTCAGTGCCACGACGACCAAAGTCTAGACAAAGACGCGAGCGGCAGCGGCCAGAGGAGCACGGCCATCTTTCACGATGACGAGCTCAAAGCAGATGCCAGCGCCGAACGACCGGTAGAGACGGAGGCACGTCACGGCGCGCCATGCTGCATGAGGAAACGGCCGTGGGAGCAGCCAAGGTCAAGCCTCACAGGACGACTCCGCTCACGAAAAAAGCCGCTTCCGGGGTGTGGACAGGCCGAGTCTGTAGACACTGTCGGACGGCGGTCAACGGGCGCATCGCAGATGGGCATGGCGTTGCCGCTGCACCACGATGATGGCGTCTCGCAGGGCCCGGAGAGTCTTTTTCGTTTTCTAGCCATGCCCAATTGGGCCCTCTAGCGCGACGAGCAGCGGCCAGGGTGACGGTTCGACTCTGTGGTGTCGGCCATGGATGAAGGAGGGGTTGGACTGGCATCCCACCATCGAGGGGCCGTCTGCTTTGACAAATTTGCCGTGTCGGAAGCTGACCAGGACCGCCACTCGGACGAGAGCCCATGTCGCCACCACATCGCAATGCCAATCTCGCAGAGCCTCTGATACAGGAGCCTACTCCAACAAGGCACGCAAACGAGATCGGACCTGTTCTCGACCGCCATCTCTTCCCAAGTGTCCACACTCGATGACCGACACAGACAAAGGTCAAAAGACGTTGGGAGGCCCGATTGGTTGCTGCCAGGGCCGATACTTCAGACAGCGGCGCCTCCGTCCATCGGCAGGCAGCGGCACGAGCACGTCCATCCGATTATGCAGAAACGCATTGGTTGGAGTGAAGAGAACATTCCAGCCCGAGACGAACGGCCAAGCCAGCCGCACCCGAGCCGCACACGTCCATGCTGGATGCCAGACGTGGGGCTGGCGACACAATGCCGCCGAGGGCGTCTTTTCTCTTCCAGCCACCCACTGGAAGTACCGTCAGCGAAATCACCATGGGCGAGGAAATGAACACGGGCAGGGAAACAGCGTCGAAAAGCAGTCTAGCGAAGCAGCTTGCCGTGCAGAGAGCGCGTTGGCTGTGCGCGGCCGGCGTCCATGATGCGAATACCTTGCCTACGTCTGTGGTCGTCGAAAGCATGTGGCATTATGGTTGGCCCATGCGGTATTGTCAAAAATCAAGCCATGATGTCATTCAACTCGCTGTGGGTCAGGCCCTTGAACCCCATCCAACCCACTCTGACTTGTGCAGACGAAATGGCTCCATTCCCTGAGTCATCCTCTACTGCCAGTCAGCTTGTCCAGCCAGAGTCCGTGGAGTCATGCATATGCGAGGCGAAAGGGGCTCGAGGGCCAGATCGAAACAAGCGAGGTCGGGGAACCTCTGGAGGACTCTGGAGGAGGGGCAGATGCAGTCGAAGAGCCTCTCGACCTGAGTCTGTCGAATCCCATCCCACCTGCAGTGCGACCATGCGTGCCAGGTCCATCGTCTTCGCCAGGGCCGCAGCCTGCGACTGGAAACGCGTTCGTCGACTTTCCCATGTCATCGTAGCGGTGAGACACTCTTTGTGAGCCGCCCAGCTCGTCAAATGCACCCTGACGCAGAAGGCATCGTGAAGTTCCTCGAGGCTGCCCTTCTGCGTCGAACCCCCGTCGCTGGCATCTCTTATCTGCGAATCAGGGGTTCCGATCCTCAGGCTAACCGCAAGTCATGACGGCGCCGATGCCCTCAATCGCTGGATGGCATTCGCAACTTTTTGCGCGATTAATCGAGGGGCTGCTCTCACATCATCACACACAGCGACTCTGCTGCAGGCCGCCGCATCCCGTCTCGATATCCTTGTCCTGATCGTTGGTGCATGACCCTGGGCCCTCGCATCGTAGACCACTGGTCTGCCCACAAGGCCATAAAAAATTCTGTGAGGTGCTGGCTTTGTAAGAGGTGGCGAACTTCCTATCGCCTTTGCCGTTTCTCGCTGGCTCAGGCCCACCGGAAATTTTCACTCCGAGAATCAAGCCTAGCCGCAAGTCGTGCTGGTCTGCCACCCCAGGGGCCGTCACCGGCAGCTGACTTCATCTGTCTTGACAAATCGAACACCATAACAGGCGCTTCCAACCCAGGCCCCAAGTCCCGACCGACCATGCATGCCCCGAAGCCATTGCATGGCCAGGCGAGGCCACGAAACAATGGGCCCTTCGAGCCCTGCTGATCAATGGCGGTCTCGAACACACGATTCCATACTAAAGAGCGAAAAGTGCAAGCGACATGGGTATCTTCAAGCGGAAAGTAGTAATTCGGGTGGTCTCGTCGCCCTTTTCCGAGCCCTTGTGTGTCCATTTCGTTTCCTCTAACCGTACGCCTAAACATTTTGCCTCATCAGCAGAGCAGTACCAGACCACAGCCCACGCCTACGCCTACGCCGACACCTTGGCGCTGTACTTGGTGGCCGCCTTGTCGAACAGCGCACTCTTCTCCTCCAGGTCCACGAGGAACTGGTGCTGGGGGTCAGCCGCCTTGAGCTTCCTGCAACCCACGTGTCAGTACCAAATCGTCGAGGCGGGGTAGCGCCGGAACCTACTCCGCGAATTCCTTGGGGTCCTTGCCCGTGATCACTGTCAACACCAGCAGGTTAGCAAGGGCCTCGGCGTAGTTGCCGTTCTTCTGGACGGCCTGGTCGAGGGCGGCTTGGGCCTCCTCTGTGCGTCCGAGGTGCAGCTCAGCAACAGCCTGAGACACGAGGGTCGCAATCGACGACGTCGCTGGCGCCTGCGCGAGCTCCTCGAACACGTAGAAAGCCTGCTGGTACTTGTCTCCGCCCTGCTCTCCCTTTTAGTATCAATGCCGTTTGTCCACGGCCGTGTGTGGTATCGTACCTGGCGCAGACCGACCCACGACTCGGCAATGTTCACCAGCAAGCTATCCTGCGCCCATCGCCTGGCGGCCGTGACCTCCTTCAGGGCGAGGTCGTTGCGGTTCTGCTGGAGGTGAATCTGGACGATCAGGGCGATGGCGTCGACTGCAGCAGGGCTTCGTTAGCAAGTGTACTTCTGTAGTGTCGTCCGGTCTCGTGGGGACGTACGGCTGCCCTGGTGCTGCGACAGGAGCGCGAGCGCCTCCTCGGACTTTCCAGCGGCCTGCAAGACAGTGCCGCCGACGATCTGGACCGTGGCATTCTCTCCCTCGGAGGCGGCCAGCTTCTCGATGGTCTTGACGGCGGAATCCGTCTTTCCGAGCGCGCTCTCGGCCAGAGCACCAATGGCGACCAGTTCGGGCTCCTTCTCGCCCTGCACATCGGCGAGGACATCGCCGGCTTGGCCCAGGGCGACGCGGGCTCGCAGGGCTAGGACTCGGGCGGGAAGGGCATTCTCGGGAGACAGGGTCGAGGTGTCGTAGTCGAGGACCTCCTGGTACTGGCCCTGGTGGAAGTGGTTGTGGATGTTGATCAATTCGCCCTCGGCAGAGTAGGGATCCATGTTGGCGGTGTCGGTGCAGTGCGTGTTTGTTGGTGTCGAATACGAAGAGCCAAGTGACAGCCAGCTGCGATGTGTTCCCCTTGATCGCTGGTGGGGGGGCCTTGAAGCAACGTGGAACCCAGAGAAGGCGTCTGGAGCACCGACAGGCCCGGTACCTAGGTACATTGCACTTCGCCGCGTAGGTAAGCTGTGGGTCCGTTTGGTCCGCCTGGTCCGTGCGGTCCGGCCAACATCACGAGAACTTCAACAGCAACGGCCGCTCTTGCTCGGAGAACGTAGCCAGCACGGGGACAATAATTTTTGGAGGACAATTGAACGAAACAGGCAGATTCAGTTCTTCGTTTTTTTCCAATCTGATACTTTCAGGATGGCATTCTAGACTGACTTTCCTATTTAGTAGCTCCTAGCCAAGATCGCACCTTCCCTCTGAGGGCAATGCAGAATGGCCAAATTTTCAAAATGCCGAATCTACTCAAGCTGGTACTATTGGAGAGCCACATTGTCAACTACCTAGCTTTTAGATACTGGAAAGTGGCTAGTGTGTGAAGACTGCCCTACTTACCTGGAACCTATAGTTGGGAGATATAGTGAATTGACATTAAGCAGCAGGATCCCTTTTATCTAGCTTGGTAAGATTCTGGAGTTTCTGAGAAGATGTCCTTGTCTGCAAAGCAAGCCAGTGGGCAACCTGGATCTGCTTCAGTATACCATCTTCTTGTGCCCACACTTTTGACAATTGCTCCAAAAAACCAACTTTCCTTGGTAAAAAGAACAACTCCTCCTCCTTAGTGCTTCTTCAACCCTTCTTCACCCCCATACTCTCATTCTCTCTACCATTTTTTGGATGAGTATTCAGTCAAGAAATTATCCTTCTTTTGTTCCAAGAGCATCGCGAGTCTCTTCATAGCATACTGCAGCTTTACCCGCGCACCAACAACCAAAACCACACCCCTCGCCCTCACCCAGCAACGAGAACATCGATAGCTTCATCTAGAAGTACAGCCAGTGCTACTCGCCATGGAAATCCCAGAGAACCAGGGCCCTGAGGGCTCCGGAAGCATCCTGAACAGGAAGCGGCCCATTGCCAGGTTCCCTGACGGCCTTGGCCACGAGTCTCCTTCATCCGTCCTCAACAACATTACCAACTCTGGCCATTTGATTCCTGGCTTCCCCTCTACACCCTCGACTGCTACGCAACGCGATCGCAAGGTGTCCGCCGCCTCTTCAGTAAAAGCCATGGTCGCCAAATTCGAGGGCGAAGACACCGCGAGCCCTGCCTCTGCCGGCTTTGCCCCGGATCACGAGCTGACGGGGGAGCACGATCTCGAGCTTCTCAAGATGCAGGAATTCTACAAGACCCAGCCCCTCGCGCGCTGCCTCGACGACTACGAGCCTCCCATGCGCAAGGCCGGAAAGATCAAGGTCCTTCCCGTCGAGCAGGACGACGGCAAGTCCATGCTGGCAGCTGCCCAGCTCGAGCTCCAAAACAAGCTCGCGGCTTCGTACGCGGCCTACGAGAAACGTCACCCTTCTGCCAAAGCGGAGCGTCTGGAGAAGGAGATTGCCGAGGGAGGCCTTGAGCAGGTGGCCAACAGGTCGTCGCGCAGAGCCGAGAAGAAGGCGAAGACGCAGGAGCAGAAGAAGGCGCAGAAGGCGCCCCAGCGCGAGGACATCTTCACCGTCAACCGCCCGCTTCCGGCTCCCTCGGCCGCCCAGAAGCCGGAGAAGACGCTGCGTGAGAAGTATCCCGACACCTTTGCCAAGATTGACTACTGGAGATCGCTTCCTGATCCCGATGCGTCTGAGGGTCCCTCTGCCACGTCGCAGCCCAACGCTTCCTTTCGTTCCGAGTACGAGACTGCTTCTGCGAGCGTGGTGCCTGCTGCCGTTGACCACAACTCCAAGGCTTCCGTTCAGGGCCAAAAGCCCATCGACCAAGATGAGTCTGTCGCTTCTGAGAGCACCGACGACGACGATGACGACTCTTCTTCTGCTTACGATGACTCTGCCGGTGAGCCCACCTTTTCGGCTTCTCGTACTGCTACGCAGGACACTGCTCAACCTGCTTCGGTCGTTCAAAAGAGCGAGAAACCTACTTCTTTCATCCAGAGAGACCCCAAAGAGGTCACCGCGTTCTAGGGCAACGTCCGGGCCGCTTTGCACATCTCGGATGACGAACTGTCCGAGGATGAGCCCGTGAAGGCCGCCGAGCATCAGGCAAAGAATGAGGAAAAGGCCGCGTACGACCGCAGCTGCCAAGAGCGTGTGAATGCGGCCCACGCGGCTGGTCGTCTCTTCAGCGTCCAAGACTCCAAGCCTACTCGCAGTCTCTTTGCGACCAACATCAAGAAGAGCGACATCGCCCCGAACTTGGGAGCTCCGGCCCCCTTGTTCGACGAGGGAGCGTACGCCTTTCGCTCCATCGAGTGCCACACCACCCGGCCGGCCCCTCTTCGGCTTCCGGACCGCTCCAAGCCATCTGCCGCCAGCGCCAAGTCCGACAAGGAGCCTTCGACCGACCGCAGACCTGCTACGGTCGACTCTGGCCTGCCCCGAGGCGTTGCTGCTGCCGCTGCCGCTGCCCCGACTCCTGCCACCGCCTCTGCGGCCGCTACCGAGTCTTCCGCCGTCAACTTTAGCTGGCCCAAGACGCAGCACAAGCAGCAGACCCAAAAGGTTGCCAGCAAGAAGACCAACACCTTCCCGGCCTATGCCAGAAACCAAGGAAGCAAGTTCGACTTTGACTCCGATGACAGCGACGACACCGAGCAGGACCGCAAGAGCGACGAGGATGGCGGTAGCACCTCTGGCAACAAGAGCGCCAGCAACACCACTCGCCGCAGCTTCAAGGGCGAAGACTACCGGGCCTTGATCCTTGATCCAGGAGGACTATGACCGGTTCGCCAAGGACTCTCCCGAGAAGAAGAAGACCAACAACAGAAAGCAGTCGTCCGCTTCCATCCCGATCCCGACCACACCAAAGAACAACACGTCCGACATTGTGCAGCAGACTGTGGTCTTTGACGGCCAGTACCCCCAGCCGCCGCCCCTGTTCGGCAGCCGCCATGACGGCCGCGTCGTCATGCCCCCGACTCCGGTCTACGACCAGCGTCCCATCTCGACCGAGCAGAAGATGGAAGCCCTGGACGACTTCTTCTCCGAGGACAATGACAACCTCTACGAGTCGTCTACCGCCGGTGCCGCCGCCCAGCAGCAGCACCCCTGGGACGACCCCCACTTCCACGAGGAGGCCCTCGCCCACGGCTACGCCTTCCAGCAGACGAACCACCACCCCCTCGGCGACTCCATGGACCCCGTTCCTCTCACCCGCGCCCAGCGCCGCCAGGTTCTCGCCCAGTACGGCGTGGCCGAAGACGAGTATCCCGCCCGCCCCGCCGACTACGTCGCACCTCCTGGCCCCGACAGCGGAGACGTCGTCCCACCCTGCCCTACCCGCCCTGCCCCCGGCGTCCCCACCCAGGGAACCGGCGATGGCGGTTACAGAAACGTGGAGAGCCTGCGCCGTGCTCCTCGCCGCTTCCAGCAGTCCTCTGCTTCCGCTGCTGCTGCTGCTGCTGCTGCTGCGACTCCTGGCTCGCGTCGCTTCAAGCGGGCCTTTACAGCTCCTCCCGGCAGTCCTGCGCCCGGCTACGATGCTGACTGGTTCTGAGTGTCTCTCTTTGGCTGATGTGGAAAAAAACTATGGCATTTTGTTGCTCGGCGGGCTTTATTTTGCCAGCTCGAGTGAAATGAAGTGTATTGGCTGCGTCCGCGTCTGAATAAGGGCCATATTGGTTTCCACATGGCAAAGAGATCTTGAGCTCTGTCACTTGGAAGATTGGGGGGGGAAAAGGATAGGATTGCTTGTACTTGGTCAATTTCTCGAGCTCTTACTGTCATGGCATTCTCAGCTGGGTAGCAGAAGCCCCCGTTATCGTTTCTACCCGTGGCCGTCGTGATCTCTGCTGTTGTGCTAGTGATTCGGTCTTTCGTCGCCTCGTACTTTGTCTCTTCCGTGTATCCATCGTGGCTACTTCTGTACGGCCCACGATATCAGTGTAAAATGCGTCACTCAGCGCTGAGCCCAACTCGTCGTCGAAACAGCCCTGTGCCGCTTTGGACGGGAGGCAAGACCTGGGTGGTTCAGGGGAAAAGGTACAGGGTGCAGTCTGTACTTGGCAAATGCAGTAGTGTAGCCGCCTGGATATGGATCACGGCGGTTGAGGCTCTTGCGGATTGCTCCGATCCAAGGTCCAAATTCTACGAGGGAGGAGTTGCCCGATTCAGTCGCCTTGCGCATCAACAGACCCTTGACCGAACCCATATCACCTGCCATTGACCATCAAACGTGGTAAGGCGGTAGGACGTCTACCACCGATCCTAGAGACTCGCCTGGGAGGTTGAATCTACAGGCGACGGGAAGCGCATCTGAAGTATATTGGATCGTGGGAATGACGTCGGCCGAAAAGGTATGCGAAAAAACATCGCCAAGGCCCCCTTCACGATGCCGCCTCCGTGTGCGGGGGTGTTCCATACGGGTCACATCGTCGACTCCCAACGACGTGGGATGGGAAACGATTACTAGACGCTATTTAAAGATCACGAACAAACCTCCAGAAACACCGCCTCTTGTGATGAGGCTCTGAATATCCAACGCAACCTTCACTTCGCACGAAGAGCCACATGCACAGTTTCTTCGGCAGCGACGCCGTCAACGTCAACCTCAGCACCACCGCCGACCTGCAGCAGGGCTGCTCCACGGCGCACTGACTGACATGCGACTTAAAGGGATCCCGACGCTCTACCACGTCGAGGGCGACAAGCGCACGCTCGTCGAGCCCGTCAGCTTCGTGGCCTACTACAACTTTGACAAGGACAAGCCCGAGGTCGTCGTCGCCGGCAACGCCGACGAGCAAGAGGGACAACCAGGCCGTCGACGGGCCCAAGGGGAACAGCAAGGCCGGTTCCGCCTGCAAGGGCGACGCCAAGAACGCGGACCCGGACAACGGCACCGACGACTACGCCGAGAGCCTCATGATGATGGCCAAGAGGAGGAGCATGAAGAACAGGATCGCCCGGTGAGGGGGGACGCGAGGGTAGGCCCAAGTCGGAGTTGGTGACGTTTCGATATTGGTTTGTATAAACGAGTTCTTGTAGGTATCTTTTGGCACTCGACGTGTGTAGCAAAAAACACTTGATCTATCGGATGTCGTGTTAGAACCGAATCTCGACGTGTCGATGGCCACTAGCAGCACAATGTCCAGCTCTTCTTGGTGTGCAAGTTCCCGGTCCAGTACCGCGGCAAGAGTTGGACGATGAGGAAGCCGGCCCTGGTGCGCTTTGAATGACCATACACGCCGCTGGAAGCTATCCACTGATGAGCATGCGGCCAGGTTTGCCTTGATGCCAGCTGAATACAGCATTTCTGCTCATCTTCTCATCTGGTCAACTCTGAGCCATAGGAGCTCACCTGCGTTTCAATGACCAGGTCTTCTAAACCTGGCTAGACTTCTCCTACCGCTCGTAAGCTGCGGACGCAGACTTTCACCCAATAGCCCGTGATACTCGATCCGTGGAAGATGCCAAAGCCGAATCGTTTACCCTCGGTTTAAAGTAGTAGTCTTCCGCAATGACACAAGCGGCCAAGTAGACATCTTGCCAGACAGTCCAGTGTGATGGCAATGAACGACAATGGAACCTCTGTGTTCCTTTGCGATGATAAGCACAGACCGTTTGTGGTCGAAACGATGACTCCTCATTCGCCCAAGAACGCATGGCGCGACGGAAAGACAAGATGACGATCATCACCCCCAAGCGCTGGCCTCAGGATTCATCATCTCAAGACTGGTTTTGGACAGAACATTTAGCAAAGGCGAAGCTGACTCCCAAGGCCGGTTTGGGATAGAACTTTAAGCAAAGGCGACACAGGTGACTCCCAAGGCGGCAGTGTAGCCGGAAGCACACTATTGTAGAACCTACGCCTCTGCCAGAGACCACTTCAATGCTGAGTTGCTCTTGCAACAGGATGGCGCATGCCCTCGCCAGGCGCAAACAGATAGCAGTCAACCTGCGGCAGCCCTGGCATCATGCACGCGTTGCCATCATGGGAACGCCGTGAGGACTGACTGATTGCTTGAACGTGGACGAGCACAGGACATCCGCGAGATCGAGCTACAACCAAGCCGTATCTAGTTGCACTTGCAACCCAGAGCGACACGGCGGCCCGCAGACTTTGTATCATCAACAGGAGCAAATGTCTGAGACGGCCGGGATGAGCCGCTGAGATCCCTCGTGCGATCCCACGAAGCTTCCGCGCTTTTCATCCGTTGTCGCAGCCCCATTAGTCGTGCGCCGTCCGATACTCCAGCCTAGGAAAAGCTGGAGTGTCTTTGGAGGAATCGCAGCGTCATGGCTCCTGACAGCCGCTGATGCGACCACGGCCCAGCAACGAGGTCCGCCAGCACTCGCAGCTAACAAGCCATTCAGACTCTCCATAATTTTGCAAAAACAGTCGCTCGTGATAGCCGCCAGGCTAGGCCGGCGCAACCGTCAGTTTTGAGGGGCAGGAGACGTTGTAGATGCTTCCGGCTAGATGGGACGAACGGCTCGGGGCACGGTTCCAGGACCACGACCACATGACGCTACGCAGGCTAAAAACACGACGTGGTGGAGGCGGGTTCGGGGCGCTCGGGAGCATCCAGCTAGCCTCTCCGCGGCGGGTTGCCGGCCGAAGCTTGGAAGCTTGGCCTTGCGCGTAGCCTGAGAAGCCGTGTGTGCCGTGGCGCCGTCTGGTGGTTTGGGTTTGAGTCCTGCGTCATCGGGTTACCATGTACGAAGTAGCACAGGGCAAAGCCAGCCATCGAAACATCGAAATGGGGTCAGCTCCATTGCCCGTTGCTGCTGGGGCGAGGGTGTCGCGTTGTACGGCATGGCTGACGGTCTTGGCTCTTGGGAATGGAACCTGGGTCTCGATCTGCCGGTTGATTTCGTTGTCGGAGGCCTCGTGGAACGCTTGGCTTGGAGTGCCTGGGGATCTGCAAATTGTCTGTAATTTGGGGGTTTGCGTGGAGGCCGTGGGAGGCCAAGTGGTGGGTATTTCTGCGTGAGGAGTGACGTTCCAGACCAAGGCACAAATCGATCGATTTCTGGCGCATGTTGGAGACGTAGTACGTAGTAGTCGTGCGTGTGTTTGTGATTCACGGAGGTCTTGTTTCAACGGACTGTCTACCGATGGTAACGTCAGCTGGGCGAATTGTGCGCGCTGGCCGGGCGGACTGGTCAGAATGCCAGTGGGACCAACCTGAGGAGGTGGATTTGGTGATTTCGGCTGGCTAGACTGATTGACACGGCCGCCCGTGAGATGAGGCGGGTATCCGTAAACCTATGACAGCTGGAGGTGTGTGGTCGCGCCGGGTAATGAAGGTCTTTATTTTAAGCAGCTCTGGTGGGCGAAGCTTGAATCACCGGGGTGTTACCAGGCGCGGCCCGCGGCCCCAGCAGCATGGTCAGCAATTTTAGAATGCTCCCACTAGAGAGCGAACGTAGGTATCTGGACGGACACTTTGAGATTTGACCGAGAGGGCTTCCATCGAAGGCTCACTTGTTCTTGCCATTGTGAACAATTCTGTACAATGTACGAATAGCTTCGCATGGCTTCCATAGCAGCACGGTGCAGTACCGTACCTAGTGGCTCCCTAGGTACTCCGGCACGCAGGGCAGTTGGCCACGAGCCTTACGTAAGGAAGAGCAAGCCACTGCAAGCCACTGCAAGCAATGCAACCTTGGGCAAGTGCTGTGTACGTACACGCACATCTGAGCTCGGTCATCGACTTGCTTCTGGAGACAATACCCGCAGTGGCGCGTCTCTCGAAGTTGATCCTGCTGCCGTCGCAATTCTTCAAGGACGACGGGATCTGGCTGCCGGCCTTTTCACAATGCCGAGCCCGCGGAAGGCCTGGCGAGGGTTCAGGAACACGAACTACAGTATGGCAGCTTGACGGTGAGGTTCAACAGCAATTGCTCAGAATGCAACCCCGCGTTGGAATCTCCTCCGGGCAAGTGAAGCGCAAAAGGTGGGTTGATGACGAGGCACGGCTGTGCCAAGTTGAGGAGCGGTTGGCAGCGCCGCCGCCGTCATCGTCGACACACGCCGCCGCTGGAACTTGTCCAAGTGGAGGGAGGCCCGAGGTATGGCTCTTTCGAGCTGGCCCGACGCGAGAGGCGAAGCCAAGTTGACGTGAGGTTCAGATGGCACGAGCCGCGTCTCTCGGCCCTCGCTGGCAATTATCGGGATGGAGATCTCCAAGACTCTTGGACACAGGCTTGGAAGCATCCGCGAATGCTTGGCCTTGGCGGATGGAGAAGGGGGGCAAGGGAACATTCGCGAGGAGACACCACATTCGCATCACGTCGCATGGGCATTGCGATCCTAGGGCGGCGGAAGAGACGGAGGCAACTGGCGCCTCCCCCTGTTCAGTAGTACGGATAGGGCAGAGGCGGATGCACGGCAAGCCTGGAAGGTTTGGGGGGGGGGGGGGGGGGGGGGGGGCGGGGGGGGAAACAAAGACCACCCACCTCGGGGGG
>MASP02000516.1:0-109844 GCA_001693025.2 Colletotrichum lindemuthianum
AACCATTCGGTTCAACCGTCATGGCCGCTGGGCCACCTTGTGGCCGACCACGCCATGGCCACATCAGGTAAATAGTCGGCCCGTATGGCCGTATGGGCTACGTGGCCAGTATGGCCACGTGGCCATACGGCCATATAAGCCCCTTCTACGTATGTGGCCTCCAGCCACGTAACCTAGGAATAATAACAACGATTTACCAGAACAGAACAGTTTGCACCCGCACAGCGAAGGCCACGTGCGGCGTGCGATTACCCCTGACGGGTAAACCAACAATAATAAAACTAAATCTTATCTATACAGCCAGCTAATTATCTTATTTTAACTAAAGTTCTAAAAATAACTACTAAATTAAGGCTAAGTAAATAATATAGTATCTTAGTAAAAGTAAAAACCTTTATCTTAAATTTAGCTAAAAGGCTGGTAAGTTATAGAATAACCTTATTATTATTATAAATACTAACGTTATAAATAACAGTAAGAATTAAAAAAAACTTTTAAACTTATATTATATATCTTTTTAGTAATTTTACAGTATAGTAAGGTAATAGATAAGATACTATTACCACTTTAATAACTAAAGTAAAGTTTTTGGTGTTATTATAAGTAGTGTAAGAAGCTATTTTTGCCAGCCACCTAATTCCTATACTATAAGTAAATTTTGCAATAAATACTTTTAGTAAAAGTAAAGTATATTAGCTTTATCTAGTAATCTAAATTTACTATAATAACTAATAAATAATATATCTTATAACTACTAAAATAATATGACTATATATAAAGCTATAGTATATTAATATTTATAACTACTAGCTATAATAAGAAACTTAATAAGGATATTTTGAAGTGAAATATATAGTTTAAAAACCCTTATAGCTAATAGCTTTATAAAGTTTTTTTAAAGCTACTAATTCAGTATTTTTATCTTTTAGATTAATATAATAAATTAGTTAAACTACCTAAAGATATAATAAGAGGAGGAATTTTAAGAAAGATTATTTATATTAATATTTAGAGATCTTAATAAGATTCTTAACTACCAGTTGGAACTAATAAACCCTAAATTTAATAATTATATAGTTAAAGGAAACTTAGGAATACTTAAGATACTTAAAATATTAGAAGATACTTGTAGCCTAAATAATAAGAAATATCTAAATAGCCTATAAATAATATTACTCTTTCTACTATGGAGGTAAAAGTTTAATAAAAATAATAAAATTATAAAAGAAGTTTCTTATAAGATATAAATAAAGTATTTAAACTAATATTAATTTGAATAAATTAGCTTATAAATATAACCCTTAAGGCTGGAGGGTTATATTAGAAATAATATATTTAAGCGGCAGAGTTTGTATTATTTAAGCTTCAGGCACTTGCGGTATCTCTATAGGCCTCGCCCCACTTAAATTAGTTAAAATAGAGCCTCGCGCGGCGCACGTAGCTATATTTAGTTACACAGAATATATTGCATATAATTAGGGGGCAAAATCTAGTGTATATTCTATATAACTTAATATAGCTACACGCACCACGTGAGGCTCTATTTTAACTACTTTAAGTGGGGCGAGGCATATAGAGATACTATAAATACTTAAAGCTTAAATAATATAAACTCTACTGCTTAAATATATTATTTCTGATATTTCTCTCTAGCCTTAAGAGCTATATTTATAAGCTAGCTACTGAAATAATATTAGTTTAAACACTTTATTTATATCTTATAAGAACCTTCTTTTGTAGCCTTATTACTCTTATTAAATCTCTATTTCTATAGTAGAAAAAGTAATATTAATCATAAATTATTTAGATATTTCTTATTATTTAAATTAAGAATATTTCCTAGTATTTCAGGTATTTTAGATACCTCCAAGCTTTTTTTAACTATATTATTATTTAAGTTAGAATTTATAAATTCGAACTGGTAGTTGAAAACTTTATTGAAATCTTTAAATATTAGTATAAGTAGCTTCTTTTAAAGTTTCTCTTCTTACTATATTTTCAGGTAGTTAAACTAATTTATTATATTAATTCAAGTAATAAAAATATTAAACTAGCAGCTTTAGAGAGATTTTATAAAACTATTAGCTATAAGGTCTCCTAAACGTATATACTTCACTTTAAAATATTCTTACTAAGTTTCTTATTATAGCTAGTAATTATAGATATTAATATATTATAATTTTATATATAGTTATATTATTTTAGTAATTATAAAATATGTTATTTACTAATTATTATATTAGATTTAAACTACGAAATAAAGTTTATATATTTTACTTTTACTCAATATTCTTATTATAAGATATACTTATAGTATAATTATAAGGTAGCTAGTAAAAGTAGTCTCTTATACTACTTATAATAATATAAAAAACTTGACTTTAGTTATTAAAGTAGTAATAATATCTTATTTATTAACTTACTATATTATAAGATTACTAAAAAAATATACAATATATATCTGGAAGCTTTCTTAATTCTTCCTATTATTTATGAAGTTAGTATTTATAGTAATAGAAAGGTTATTCTATAAATTACTAACCTTACAGCTAAACTTAATGTAGAAATCTTTAATTTTACTAAGATACTATATTATTTATTTAACCTTAACTTAGTAGTTATCTTTAGAATTCTGGTTAATATAGAATAATTAGTTAGCTATATAGATAATATTTAGTTTTATTATAATTATAATATAATTAATAAAGTTAATATCTTATTAATAGTATTTAATCTCTATATAGGAAGCTTAATTAAGTTATAAAAAAGGTTCTTTAAATTTAAGGAAAATATTAAACTATTTTATATATTATATATACTTTATAAATTCCTTAAGAAGTTTTTAATATTAAATATTTAAGAAAGTTATAGCTATTATATTATTTAATTTTAAATAATTTTAATATTAAGAAACTGTTATAGATTTCTATCTTTCTTAAAATAATATTTCTTTTAGAAATCTACTAATAGTATAAATATTTTGGATATATCTTCTGAGGGAAAGAAATATAAATAATTATTAATATAGAAAAAGAAAATAATATACTCCTTAAGTTAGTAATATAACTTTCTTATAGTAAACTTAAAACTAAAATACTTAAGATCTACCTCTAGATAATACTACTAGAGGAAAGAAAATCTTTAGAAGCTATAAAATATTTTCTTTGGATAGTAGAGTTTTCTAAGTTTTTAATAATTAAGTAATATATTTAAATACATTACCTTATTAAGTACTACTTAAATAAAAGTATTAACTATATTATACTAAAGTAACTTCAAATTAAAGTAATTAGTAGTTACTATAAGAATTTCAAAAAATATACCTACTAAAGTAACTATATAAATCTTATAGTTATCTTATAATTTTAATTTCTATAAATAAAAGCTGAATACTAATTTTAAGAAGATATCTTTACTTGTTAAGCTTATAAATATAAATTTAGTAGTAATTTAGAACTTTCAAGCATCTTGTAAAAACCCTACTAATCTTACTTCAGAAATATAATTTAATATAATTTCTAAAATAAGCTTTTTTAGCTACCATTACAGCTTCAGTATATAGATAAGTAAATACTAGTAAGTAAAATATAGATAATAATAATAATTTCTACTATAAAGCTTCTAAAGTAGAAACTTCTATTTTTCTATATTTTAAGTACTTTCTAATATCTAATTTACCTTATAGCTGAAACTTATCTTTCAAACTTATAATATCTTTTAAAATTCTCTTAAAATTTAAATTTTAGGAACTTCCTCTAGCTAATAATTTATATAATTATATAATAATAAATAGGAGTATTAAGAAGTATCTTAAAATAACTAAGAAAATACTAGCTAAAAAAGCTACTTTAAATTAATATCTTCCAGCTACTTTAATATAATATCTTATCTATTCCTTATACTGAACTTTCTCCAGAAGTATTTAATTTCCTTACTTCCCTATAATCTTATCTATATAAATAGAATTATAGAAACATGCAGCAGATAACTTTAGAGAGATTAATAATATAAACTTTACAGTTTTATATAAAGCTTCAGAAAGCTTAAAGTTAATTATAATATTTAGTTACTTTTACTCTATACTAATAGTAGTATCTAAGCTCTTCACCTTATATATAGTTCTAACTATATAATATACTTAGTAATAGTATTTATATTCATATTAGCTTACAACTAGTTTAAATAGTAGTAAAATTACCTATTATTATAAATAATTATACCTCTAGTTATAATATTTAACCTTATAGTAGAGGAAGACCTTATAGTAATAATTTATATAGTAAACGCCTTAGTAAAACTAAAGCTTAATATATATAGCTAAAAGTGACTGCTAAATTTATAAAGTTAAGAATCTTTATAAACCTCTTAAAGATAGAATAAAATAAAAAGCTGAAAGTTAAGTATTCTATAATTTATCGCTCTTCTATATCTTTAAAATAAATTTAAAACCCCCTTAAAATTTATATAGCTATTTATAACTAGGGGAATATAATAATAGAAACTAAATATTCTATTGAAATCTCTATAACTAGAAGGATTAATATCTTCTAGAGAGTCTAAATAATATTATAAATACTAATATTAATAAGTAGGCTCTAGAAATTCGGAAGAAAATCATCTAGCTATTCTATAATATACTAAATTAAGCTAATAATTTCAGAAACTAATTATTAATTAGATAGTATCCTAATATTAATATACTATATTAGTTACTAAATACTTTGGAGTATTATAATATTATAATTAATAGAATTATAGATACTATATAGTTACACTAAATATATCTATATCTATACTATTATTATTTATATATTAGCTATATTTAATTTATTTAAAATGTTAAGATTCTTTACTAATAGGAATAAACTAAATTCCACTAAACTTATATAGAAATTATAAGTTAGGTTATATTAATAACAGAAAACTTTTATTTTAGTAGTAGAAAACTTTTATACTAAGAGTATAAAGTTTTATCTTAGGGGTAAGTAGAATATAATCTAGAGGATATTAAGATTATTAATGTTAAGATTATAATAAGTATTTAAATAAAGTAGATATAGTTAGTAGTAGTTGTATCTCTCGAGATATTTAAATTATATATAGACAGCGTGAGGGTATAAGGTTAATATAGAAGAAGTTATTAGTTATTTATTATTGAAAAGGTTAATGTGGGGTAGGTATGCTAGCTATTATAGCTGCAAGGAATTCAGGCTTAAATTAACTTAAAGCTAGCTATAGTAGTTAGCGGAGGAGTGGGAGGGCTGAAGTTATACTTCAGGAGGTAATATATCCACTAATAGTTATAATAGAGAGCAAGCTATCAGCCTCTCATATTAATTATAATATAAATATAAAACTTTAAACTTTTATAGCTACCTTCTATATTTCTAATATAAATTACCTTATTAGACTTTTTACTTAAGTTTAAATAAGTATTTAAGTTAACTTTATATATCTTTACTGCAGCTAATTACTTTTATAGCTAATAAAAAACCTTATTAAAATTAAACTTCTTAAAATTATCTTATAGAGAGATTGAGCTTCTATTGAAAAACATTATCTTATTAAAAGAAATATTATACATTATAATAATTTTATTTTATAAAGGATTCTATATCTAAAACTAGTAAGTTAAAATGTAGTTAATTAAAGGCCTAATAAAAATATCTTTCTTAAAGTAAGTGAGATAGTTATATTTAAGTTTTATATTTATAGTAAAAACAAAATATTTACAGCTATATATAAAAAAATAAGCTAAATTTAGTCTTATAGTATTATCTTTTAAGTAATTTTATAAAGTTTCTAATATAGTATTTACTAACCTAAAAAGCTTATTAGTATATAGTTATAAAGAAATACTACTACTTACGATATTTCAGATTAGAAATTATAGGGTAGTTTACTTTCTTACCTTATAATTCTTATATAAGCTTTAATAATAGCTTTAATATACTTTATATTTTTATTTTAACTTTATATATATAGTGTAGATAACTTAAGGTAAATACTTTAAGTAGTTAGAGTAGCTTTCAGCCTCTTATTTCTGGAAATCTTATTATTATACTTAAAAACCTTAATATTAATATTATACTTATACTTAAGAAGTAAGATAAAGTTATTAAAAACTGTAATTATAATAGCTTCAGTATAATTTATAAGATATAAATCCTACAAGTAGTTAGCAATTCTATCTATAAATATTGAAAAAGAAATAATACTATAATTCTAATAATAAGAATAAAGGTTAAATATAATATACTTTTTAGAGGTAATATATAAGATATTCTTATACTCTATATAGTAAATATTCTTTTACCTTACTAATACTGTAAGCTTTATATATTTCCTAAGTAAACTAATATTTATTATATTTTAAGTAACTATTAGTAATATAAATACTGTAAGTAACTAAAATAAAGTAATTAAGAGACTTTCTCCCAAAATACTCTAGCTGCTAATATTAAAGCTATTTATTACCTTTCCGAAGTCTTTAAATAGTTTTTATAATATATCTCTAGTAGTAATAGTATTTAGAAGAGAATTTATATTATATTAATTATATTACTAAAATATTTATCTTTTATAAGATATATAGTATTTAAGAACTTTTTAGCTATATTAAATATTAATAGCTATAATTTCTAAGTAGTTACTTCTCTATAGTTAAGAGAGGTAATTTAACCTAATATTCTACTAGTAATCTTATTTTTATAATTACTAAGAGAAGATTAAATTTATAGCTAAAAAGATATAGAAAGCTATATTATAAAGATATAATTTAACTTTCTTACCTTCTAAGATTATAATATAAATCTTAGTATCTCTATAGCTTTTAATAGATATTAACTTAATACTATATTAAATGTAATCTTCAGAGGAAGCTTCTTAGAGAATTATAAAGTACTTTATATTTTAAAACATATAAATTAAGGTATCTAAATTAAAAATAAATAAATTTTAGAGAAGATACTACTAAATTCCTTTATATAGGAAGTTTACTATATAATATTAAAGTTACTTTAGCTAGAAGGTTAATTAAATAATTACTATTATCTAAAATCTTAAATATTTTTCAAGAAATCTGAATTTAAAGTTATTTACTATTTAATTCTCTCCTTTATAGTAGTATTTAGTATTTAGCTTTTATATATAAATAATAAGTATATATAATAATAATATAAAAGTAGATAGTTTCTATTATATTTAAGAGGATATAAAGATTTATTCAAGCTATTAAAATATTTCTTACTATTTTAAGAATTTAAGCTACTATTTATAGCCTCTAAAGTAATATTAAATACTATATAGCTAATTTTACCTTAATAAAAAGCTTCAGGAAGCTACTATATAACCTTTATAATAGGTAAAATAATTTTATTTAGCAGTATTTTATTTCATTAACTATAAACTGTAAATATATAATCTTAGGTATATAATTTAATTAATATCTAAATTAGTAAAAATATAAAATTATTAATTCAAAGTATCCTTTTAATAGAGGAAGTACAGTTAACTATTTAAGTTTTATATATAATATTTTACTATTTCTGAAACTATATTTCAGTTACTATTCTTATAATAAAATATTTAATTCTAGAAAACTAAAATATATTATAATATATAGTAGCTACTTACTAGAAATAAAAATTATTTATAATATTAAAGTAATTATAAAGATTTATTAACTATATAGTAAGATCCTCCTTTAAGTTACAATATTAGTAATTAAGTATATTATTAATATATTTCTAAATTCAATATAATATATAAATTTAATTTAACTACTCATATTTATACTTTTGAATTCTTACGTTATAAAGATTATAAATAACTATATAGACTTTTAAATTTTTCTCTATAAAGTTTATAATACTCTAAATATAAATTTATTTAGAAACTTTAAGTAGAAGTTGAAACTTCTTAAAATAAATTTACTTTATAGAGGTAAATCTATTAAGAATACTAAAGAAAGTTAAGATTTCTAATATATTTATTTTAGATATTACTATAGGTATTTTACTTTTTTTACTCTAGGAAAGTTATATATAAGAAGTTTTTAAGAAGCCTCTAAGTGGAGGTTTTTTTAAGTATTTACTTTAAGGTTAAGATAATTCTATAAGCTATAAGCTTTAGCCTCTACTTTAAAGAAGTTATACTAAGTAATTTACTAATTAGCTTCCTTAAATATTAAAATAGAGATATTTTCAATAAATATCTTAGTATTTAAAATATATAAAATTATTATAATATATACTTTTTAGCTTAATAGCTTTTTATTATTATAAGACTCTTAATTATTACATATAATTAGGAGGCAAAATCTAGTGTATATTTTATATAACTTAATATAGCTATATATACTATGTAAGGCTCTATTTTAACTGGTTTAAGTGGGGTAAAGCTTATAGAGACGCTATAAGTGCCTGGGGCTGAAACGATGCAAACTCTGCCGCTCGAACACGTTATTTCTGACAGAATACACACCAGATTTTGCCCCCTAATTACGTGCAACACCATACCAGGAATCCTAATTATGTGCAATAGCATACGTGTTATTCCTGACAAAATCCTACTGAAGAGCACTCCGCAACAGCTCTGCGCCTACAGCTTATTTTGTACGCGCTGCCCCTCTCGACTCTTCTGCGCGCCTTTGAGCAGCGCATACAGGGTCTGTAGCCGAGGCATCTCAGCGCCATGGGTTCGAGCTATCCTCACCGGGTTGCCCAAGATCACCTCAAGTTCTAGTGGCCGACCGGCCTCCCAATCCAAGAGCATACTGGGCCTAGCCCCCGTGTTTCTCTCATTGCTCTTGACGATCCTGTCCGGTTTGGCCATGTCTTCCGGAAATCCTCTGCCCAAGACCTTAGGAACTGCCGCCCTGATCTCATTCATCACTCCAATGACATGCTCCCGCAGTTCTGCATCAGTCACCATGTCGGCGTTACCCCTGCCGCCGCTGAGCACGGCGCTAGGATTAAAGGCCGCGTTGATACACAGTTTGTGCCACCGCACCATCTGCAGGCCTACCTCGTCGTGCGGCTCGACATCGCGTATGCCGCCCCAGCCTGGTCCCCACCACTTGCAAAGCAGCTCGACCGCCTCGTTGCCGAGCAGTTCCAGCTCGCCGCCGCCTTTCCCAATCCCGTCTGTATGGGGCCCGATACTGATCCTCGTCCACCGGTTCTGCCGGATCATCCCGGGGGCAGTCTGCTCAGCGCTGACGATTGTTACGGCGCTAACAATGGGGTTTCGCGGAAAACGCTTGCGAAACGGCTCTTCGACGCCGACGCCATTTTGTATTAAAACGATGCAGGTGCCTGGGTCGATGAGGGGCGTGATCATTGCGGAATCGTCCGAGCGATCTGGTAACGCCTTGGTCGTCACAAAAACATAATTCCACTGGCGCTTGCTTCCATCATGATCGCAGGGGATCTGCCCGCAGGCTGCGGCGCTTTCGACCGAGGGGAAGGTTGCGTGTGGTCTGAACACGTAGTTGCCGAAAGAATGCGTCGTCAACTTCACTCCAGACTCACTAATAGCAGCGTAGTTAGACCTCGCGACAAGGGAAACGTGAACGTCGCGGTCGGGCTATGTCCAGTATCAGCAACGGCGTGCAAAGGATAGAGCAGTCATGCGGCTGACGTGATGCAAACGGGACGCATAGAAACAACCAACGGCTCCAGCCCCGATGAAGATGACGTTTACAGCTTTGCTGTCCGCATACAGAAGTCAGTTCCAGAGCCAGGCGGTGAGTGAGGCATGCCTACTCATCGCTGCTAAGCTCTTGTGCGGCAAAACTCATGGTCAGTAGAAGGTGTAAGGCTGTGGACAGTGTGTGAGCCTGGGTAAGGTTACAGTAGAGGAGTTGAGAATGGCATTTTGCTTGAAGATGCGGCACGCAGGTCAAGCCTGAAACCGGATGATGCCGTCTGCGCACCCGTTGCATTCGGGGATCCGCCACCATCTGGCAGCGGCTGGCTACCTCTGACGGTGTGCCGGCTCTTGCCGCATTTTCCGCACGGCTAATATCAGGCACCACATCCCCCGTTTCTGGACTTCAGTACGGATACTCCGTACTGAGTAACATGTTGCCAATAAACCCACCATAACTGGTGCAAAATACGAGTAATCCGTTTCCGTCCCGTTGTAGCCATCGAAGGGGCTTAGGAACGTTCGATTCGACACCGGTCCGAAGGCCTGATTTCGTATATGACTCATCTGATGGAAGGGCTCCGTCGGACGTATGGTTTATTGTAGCGCTTAGCTGGAAGAGAAGCGGGTGCTCCGAGTATGTTTATTGTCACGGCTCAGCGCGGCTGGTTGTCAATGAAGATATGATCACATCACGTCGGTATTATCCTAGACTCTGCCCCGTCGTCTCGCCCCATTTGCCATTTACTCTAAGGTACTCCTGATTATTTTGTTTCGAGCTGTTTGGAAGAAGCAGCTCGAATAATTCTATGTACAGCTCGTCCATGTGTGCGGTCGATCGAGGGACACGTCGAACATCATTCAGATGGGTTGGTCCCAGCTGCGCCGGGCGCAGTCCTTTCTGTCGTCTAGCTTTCCTGGGCGTGCACACGACTCCTGGCCTTGTCGCCACTCAATCGCGTGGTGCTTGCCTGAATGCTGTATAGCGCCGCAAGTCGGACGCATGATTCGTTAAAAAAAAAAAGAAGATGAAGTTCATGATGTCGAGATGCCAAACACGCGCATTTTGAGTCGCCACCGCCGCTTTCTTTTTCGTTGTACGATAACGCAGCCGAGGATAGTGATGTGGAAATCCATCACAGGGAATGCTATGGAAACGAAGTCTAAGAACGTCTGCGCCTACTCCAAAATCGCGATGCGGCAGAGGACCGTTTGCATGAGCAGGGCACCTCACCGTTGCGCGACTTCTTTCGCGTCAATGCTTGAATCCCTTGCGCCGATGCTTGCCGTCTAAAATCGATGAGCTGGGTGTCGTGAGAGTGTTTGACTCATTGCAATGTCCAAGTGTCTGTGGGATATTGCGGCACGCTGTCCTGTGATTCTGCGTAGGTAGCGATGCCTTCGTTGAAGTGTTGGCCAGCCCATACAGCGGGGTCGTCGTCAATTCCTATTGAGCCACCTGCAATTGGCCCGTTGTCGTCAAAGGATGAGGGTGCCGTCATAAACTTATGCGCTGACGATTTGACAAAGCTCTCGTAGTCAATTGACGTCACATCGGCCGCGGTCGGCATGTAGCCCGCGGCGTGGATGAAGCTGCTGCTTCCCGTACCGAATCCGTCCCAGTCACTGTCGCCCGCAGTAAAATTGTCTTCCACCTCGGACACCTCGCCAGATGTAGAGGTTGTTGCTGCAAGCGTGGGCGCGGGCTCGGCGCCGGGACCAAAGTCGAACATGCCATTGAAGCTCTGTGCTCCGGCCTGGCTGTAGCTGGAAGGGGCGAAGTTATCCGTCTTGTCATTGAGGTCAATGTGGCTCCAGTCAACGGATGCCGCGCTCAATCCAGCGCTGAAGATGGGTGCGTCATGATCGGAAGACATGCCAGAAGGACCAAAGAGGTCGAACGGGCCGTTGTGTATGTACGGCGGGTACTCGATAACGGACAAGTCCAAGGGGGTCAGCTGGTGGAGATTGGAAGCACCTCTCAATAGCGGTGACGCGGCTTCTGACTTGACAAGGCGCTGCTGGTGAGATGAAGTAGCAGGGGCCGAGGTGGTGTCCCTGAGGGAGATTTCGCCGACACGATCGGGAGAATGGCTTCCCAAGCTGCCGGCGCTGTGCATGGAGTTGACGCGATTTAGCTGATAAGGACCGAACTTCTGCGAAGCCTTGTTGTGTTTATGAGCTGGCTTGTGGTGGCCATTTTCATCGAAGGTCAGCATGCCATCAGAGTGAATAGTGTTCGCTCGACGCCTGCGTATAGGCGGCTTGGGTCGAGGAGGGTTGGCGTCCTTGTCGGAGTCAGATTCGGGGACGGTGTCGAGGCCCGGTTCCCTCTTGTGGCTGCAAGTGCAGCGGCCACCATGGTTGCAGCAGCATGTCTCTGGTGAAGACCATATCAGCAATGAGGGTGCATGTAGGCCCCGTACGTGATGGAATGGGAGGACTAAGCAAAAAGGCAAGGCGAGGCAGAGTAAAATGAAACGCATGCTCACCTCTGTGCCCCTCGATTGTAGGTTGCAGGTGGGCGCATTTGTTGGTCTTCTCGCCGCAGTCGCACTTGACGTGGGCGGCGCGCGACTTGCGCATTGAACGACAATGCTGACACTGGGAGACGGGACGTCCCTTCTTATTGATATGTTGAAGGGGACGATCTGCAGCGAGGCAAGGTGAGACGGTTAGCTGCGCGAGTTGGCCGTGGTGGCTACCAAGGCAGGGTCGAGTGCACAAAGGTGAGCCTCGTGAGCTGAAGAGAATACGTCAACTCACCAGAGTGTTGGCAGTTGCTAACACGGTGACCCCGAACGCAAGCCTCGCAGGCATACTTCTCGCCGTCAATGATCATGACGGGCAGTGCGACAGCGGTTGGAAGGAAAGAGGGAAAAGGAAAAGAGGTCAAGTTCCCCGCCAAAGGAAAGTGAGCAGAATGGATTGAGACGATCGGCCGGGCGGTCGGCCAGTGTCCAAAAGAAACAGTCGAGACAAGGATTGGAGGGTGAGGTGAGGTAGGCAGCAGGAGGTGGGAGACGGGTGGTGGGTGGTGAGTGGTGAGTGTGACAGTGAGAGCACGCCAAAGTGTGAGGTGTGTACCTGTGTCAGAGCAGTACCCAAGGTAGGTAGGTGAGGTTCCTAAGTAGGGTAATTAGCGTAGGCAGGTACTACTACGTGAGCGACAAGGTACCTACGAGGCAAGCTTCACATACCATCGGTGCAGCCGGGTCCAAACTGGTAGGCTGGCTGACAGCACTGGCGACCGGTCGTTGGGGCTGCTGTGTATCCGCAGGTAAGGTAAGGTAGGTAACTTCTGCTTCTCCTCTGCTTACTGCCTGCCTGCCCCCTTGCCCTTGCGTGGAGCATGGAGCGGGAGCTCTTCGGTCTCGTTGCAGAATGTCTGAGTTGGCGTTGGCGGGGATTGGCAAAGCAAGCCGGTCGCGGAAGCCCGATGGCTTGTTGTTGTCGCTGCCTTCCCCTGACCCTGCTTGCCTGCCTGCGTTTCCTGTTTGATTTGGAAAGAGAAGGAGCCGGGGGCCGGTGGCAGAATGACCGACTGTCCAGTACGGAGTAATTAGTCTACTATTAATGCTGCAGCGGGGACGCCCGGTATTCGAGGCCCGTGTTTACCTGTCGTCGACATTTTTGCCGCCGCTGAGCAGTGAGTTAGTTTCCTGGTGGATTGGCCACTGTTCTTTGTTTGTTGAAAGCCGCACACAACAGGGGAAGACAGACGCCCGGTATGTGCGTAGCGAATGAAGTGACGTTGACTGTATAGCTCAGGCGCACCATCCGGGGGGGCCATGTTGATACGTGTGTGGGTTGTTCGAGAAGGCTTCTTTGCGCGAAAAGATGCTGCCGTGAGGCGCCGAAAGAGTAACTACAGTATCAGACGCACCGTACGCACCGTACCGGTGCGTGTGGCACAGGCAACTGGTCTTTTTAGCATAGGAGGTGGGTAGGAAGGCGGGCACACTGTAGATGGGTACGGTGTGATCCATTGACTGACGGAATGCCAGCGGCTGGAGATAGCACTACTGTGCCCTCCGTACCTACGCAGTAGGTTATGTAACCGTACTGCGTAGCGTGAAATGGATAAGCCTGGCAGAGTGGTTGGTCGGTGAGATGGGATGTGGGAGGGACTCACTGAACCGAGATGCCTACAAATGTAGGTACGCAGCAAGGCTGTGTAGGTACCTACCTGTAACAGTCCAACAGTCTGCCTTATTTGTACCGCGTCCCTCAGCAAGCACTCCAGCCTAAGGTACTGTGGTTGCTGCGTAAATAGAGCCACTAACTTAATTGAGGTGCCTTGACTTCGCATAATGAGTGCACAAGCATACTTCGTAGTGATGACCGTGAGCTGTCTTTTGCGGCAGCGGCCGATGGATTGTGCTTGACATGGTATGCAACCCGTCTAATCTGCGTGCATCTATCTGTAGGTACGGATACACTGCACAGTACGGATACCAACCTGTTTTGTTCCAAGCCGAACAGGCGGGGCCCGAGTAGGTGTTCAGTTCCGTGATGCACCTTAACGTAGTAGACAGGATGTGCGCATGATCTCTGGGGATTGGCCAAGTTGAAAACCTTGCTCGCTACTGCTAGCGGCGGCGGCGGCGGCAGCAGCGCGATTAGAGTGGGCAAGTGGCATTGTGGTGGTGCCAGGTAGTGTCGTGGGGGTAGCTTTGATGAGGGCTGGATGTGAATCTGTCAGGGCTCAGGGCCAGAGCCAGGGCCAGCGATGGCGGGAGGCTTTCACCTGCGGAAGTGTCTCGTTGAGAAGTAGCTTGGTAATAGGTAATGAGATCCTTCTTCAGGATACGGCGCACCCGAGGCAAGCCGGTCGAAGGATGCTGTACTGCTGCCCGGGCACACTGGGGTTTTGAGGCGTAGACGATGTTGCTGAAGGCTGCAAGAAAACAGAGACGCTGCGACCTCGACTGGGATGGGTAACCCGAGAAACGGATGCGGATGCGGATGGGGCGAGGCATCTCTGGAACCTTGGAGTCTTGCTCCTCATCCCCCCAACTAAATCGCGGGCAACTAGTGCTTCCGTTGGTAAGCATGTGCTCTTACATGACCTTGTGGTGGCACGCACGTCTTGTCCTTGGTACCCTGAGATTTGATCCGGTGCAACTCAAGACTTGCTGCAGGCACCTCGCATTTTTTGGAGCTTCGACAACGCGGGATCCAGCATCACCATATTTTGTGTAACCTCAGCTGATTCCCATCTGCTCATGACAGTCAAGACGACTGCTCAAAGACGGGTGCCCAGCAACGGGTTGTGATTTGTTCTATGCCAGGAGCGAAAACATCAACGTCGATGAACAGACAACGGCTGATGCCGATCTACGCAGTGCGTAGTGCTGGCAACACATATTCACATTGCAGAACATCCATCATCCAAGGTACTTGGTGGCGCGCTCTGTTGTGACCTGCTTGCCAAAGCGCCAAGCAATGGGAATAGACAGTTTGGATAGCCCTGGACCTGGACCCATTGGCAGGGCAACTCGGTCACGTCTCTAGGTTGCCCAGTCGCTGTGCGAGCGACCCTACTTCTGTGTTTCGAAAAGGGCTACCGGCTGAGAAGGGTAGATGGCATGTCTGGACGAGAGGCGAATCCAAGAGGAGGAGCCAATCAATGGAAATTTGGTCGAATGAATCCGATCACTGTGCGGGAAGGCCGCCGTTGGAGATAACGGAGCAGGATATTGTGCATAGCGTAGGTTGAGTGAGACGCAGAATAAATAAGAAACAGATAGGCGGAGAAGCGGTGGGGTACTACTGTTTGCCCTGCCCTAATAATGCAGGAACGTGATATATGTAACAGAGGCTCAAACAGGGATCAGGAATATAAAGTAGTAGGATATGTAACAGGCATATTATATTTAATACTATATATAGAAGGTAAGCTTCCTACTTATATATTTATATAGTATACTTTAGATAGAAATATTCTATATTCTTATGGCTATTTATCCTATATTTATTACTAGAGTTTAAGTTATTATATCTATTTTACTATAGTTTTATAGTAGTTTCCTGAAACTTACTGAAATTAGACTTTCTGGGAAAATTCCCAGAAATTCTATAGGAAATTCCTGGTATTTCTTTATAATATATCTTCTTACTAAAATAATACTTTTTTTATTTTAATATTATTTTACAGCTTTTTAGTAATTTTTGAGTATTTGATTTCTATAAAACGTCTGATATATTTAAATAGCGGTTTTACTAATAGTTTTATAAAGTTATTAGTAATATTATTAGTAATTTCTATATATTTAAAAATTATTTTATTATAGCTTATTACTTGTCTTATAAAGTAAATATAGATTTTAATATATTTAGCTTTATTATTTAAGTTTTCTTTTTCTATAAGAATAATTAACTTAGTATTATCTATTTATATTAATATAAACTTAGTAATTATCTCTCTCAGTTTATAAAGTAAGTTTCAAATTTATATAATCTCTAAGGTTATATTAGATTTTATATAATATTTAACTTCTATACATAATTTTACTACAATTATTTAATAATAAGATCTTTATAAGATTAACCTTTTAGCTATAAAGAATATTTATCTAGTTATTAATTTTAATATAGTTTTATAAGTAAGATAGTTACTATTTATATAACCGTAAACTTTTAGATAATTATTTTTATTCTTCTTTATAATATAACTAATATAATATTTACTTTATATTTTAGTATATTAAAGAAGATAGAATATTTCCTTCTTATAGAATTCTCTAGAATAATATAAGAATTATATTTAAAATTTATAACTAAATAATAAATCTGGTTATATTATCTAAATAGCAAACTAAAGCTTTCTAAGTATTTAGTAATAATATTACCATAATATCTTATCAAGTAAATTTTCTATTCAAATAGTAACATCCGTTTGACGTAGTGGTTTAACGTCTGGCTGGCTCTTACCATTTTGGCAAGTGCAGTAGGTTCGAATCCTGCGACAGGCAAGCGCGACTGGTGGTCAGAACGTACCTTCCGGTTGTGAAACCAAGCGTGGCAACTGCCACCAGCTGGCTGCACCTGCCACCAGCTGGCTGCACCTGCCACCAGCTGGCTGCACCTGCCACCAGCTGGCTGCACCTGCCACTAGCTGTTAACGGCTGGCAACTATCAACGGCTAGCGACTATTAATAGCTGGCGATATATAATGCTGGCTGGCAGTATATATTATATAACCTCTATAGTAATTCTTAAAAAGTAATTATAATAAATATAAATTTATTATATCTTCCTTTTATAATATACTTTGTATATTTATTAGCTATTATATTAACTAACTATACTTACTACCTGAGGTTTCCTCTATTTAAATAGTTCTATTAGTAGTATAATAGCTATAAGGCTATTAGGATCCTCTAGTATACTAACTATATAGTATAGCTTAGTAGCAGAAACTAGCTACTAGTAATAATTAGCTACTAGTTATCACTATCTGCTAGATAATTAATAACTAATTACCTAAAGTATCTAGATTTAGCTTATATATAGTCTATAAATAATATATTATAAATATTAATATTATAAATTCTATTAGTATATTATATATAATAATATATATAATATACTTTCCCCTAGTGAAATTAATACTAATTAGTAGTTAATTTTACTATTACTATTTACTATAGATTAGTAAAATTTATTTAGATAGAAATAGTAATAGAAGATTATTAAGTTTAATTTAAAGTAAGATTACTAATCTCTTAATTTCTTTAGATATTTTTAATAATAATCTCTTACTTAACTTAAAGTAGGATAATATTTCTTTAATAATTATATTAATATATTTTAATTCTAGTAGCTAGATATCTATTTATATTTAAGATTAATTTATAAAAGAAATTCTAAATATATAATATATAAATATATTTATGAAATATATTTATTATAAAATTTACTAGACTTCTATAATAAAGGAATTTATAATATTTTAAATCTCTCTAAATTTCCTTATATTTCTCTTTTTTTTCTATATTTGTTTATTTTCTTCTTTCTTTTTCCTTATTTAACTAGTAGATAGTTTCTCTCTCTAAAATTAAATTTTACCTATATAATACTAATAAATAGAATTTGTAAATAATAAAAATAGAATTTTCTATCTTCCTTTATCTTCTCTCTTTTAATTTATATTTCTTTATAATTTCCCTATAGTTAGGAAATAATAAGTAAAATATTTAAGTTAGTAGAACTTTTTAGAAAATATTTTAAGAACTTTAGTATATTAAATATTATAAATAATATAATCTCTTTAGAAGTAAGAATATTAATAAAACTAAAGTTTCTTCTTAATATTAAGATCTTTAGTAAAAAAAAAATATTTAATCTAACTATAAAGTATAATTTTAACCAAATTTATTACTAGATTATATAAATTATAGGAATATATATTTATAATTATACTTTTAGTAAACACTTTCTGAATTTCTTTAAAAATAACTTTCAGAACTAGCTAGAGGAAGTATAAACTATTATAAATAAATAACTACTTTACTATTTATATAATATCCTTATTATTTATAGTATAAATATTAATATAAAAAGTAAATAAATTTACTAAGTCTTTATATATCTAATAAAGTAAAATAAGTTTATTCTATAGACTAAAGAAGAAATCTAAAATATAGTAATAAAGTTATAAAATTTTAAAATATTTATTTATAACTAATTAGGCTTCTTTAAAGATATTATTTTTACTTAATAAATATATTCTACTTTCCAGAAGTAGTAATAAAAAGTAACCTATTAAAGCTTTATAAAACTTAATATTTATCTAGCTACTTTAAGAAACTAGTTTTAAGGAATATCTTAATAAGATAAGAGATTTATAATTTCCCTACTATTATTAGTAATAAATATAATATCTTAATAATAAGGATAACTTAAATAATAGAATTTTTAAGATTAATAAGATTAATAATCTATCTGTAAATAGAACTAATAGTATAAATTCTCTACCTTACTTTCTGTAGCTTCTTTTTTATATATTAATTTTATAGATTATTACTAAGAGACTGGATCTCTATCTATAAATATACTAATAGCTAAGAATATAACTAATTTCATAGAAATATATAATTTTAAGATAAAATATAGAGAAGCTCTCTATAATATCTTTAAATTAAAAATTTATATCTTTAGAAACTATTATCTAAAATTAAATATACCTAACTATATATAGACTGAAGTTTTCTTAATTATACTGAAAGATTAGATTCTTAAATACTATTTTAACTCTTTTAGTAATCTCCTTAATTCTATAATATTTTATAATATAACTTTTTATATTAAAAACTACTTTAAAAGTAATAAAGGTAATAGGTTTATCTTACTAATTAGTATAATATAATATTTAGAAGTATTATTACTAATAACTAAGATAAGATAAGAAAGAAGATATTTAAGATCCTTTTCACTAAGTTAATATATATTTAGAGAATCTTTTCTCCTAAATAATATATTAATTTCAGCTTCTAAAACTACCTCTTAAGTATATATTAAGGAATATTAGAATACCAGTTAGCTTTATTTAACTTTATAGTAGTATATTAGAGAGTCTATAACTAATTATAATCTACTATAAATACTACTATAAGCTTTCCTTCTATAATATCTTAATATATATTTAAAAATACTAATAATTCTGAAAGATTCTTATTAATTAGTATAAATTAATATTAAACTAACTAGATATATAACTTACTTTAGAATTCTTACTAAAAATATAGATATAGTAATTAAAGATACTTTTAACTACTATTTAGAGGAAAATATTATTTAATTCCTACTACTTTATATAACTAATTTAATTAAAAAATACTATATATATAGTAAATCTAGTTACTAGTTAATAAGATACTTTCTTAATAAGAGAAGAAAGTTTTATAATTAATATAAGTTTAACTTCTATATAATAAATATATTAATATCTACTTATTACTATTTCTTTACTTAATATAAGGAAGTAGAAAGTTTAAATAATAATTCTAGAGGTATTTATAAAACTACTATTAAAGATAATAGCGTAGTATATTATTTTTAAGACTACCAGCTTAAAGATTAACCTGAAATACTAAATTCTCCAAGTAACTTTTTTCATAACTTTATAATATCTTACTTTAAAGAATAATCTATAGTTTTAGATAGTTAAACAATTATAAGAATCCTCTAAAACTAAGTAGTAATCTATATTCTAATAAAAGAAAATAATATAACTAAGAAAACTACTACTTTATTATTTATATTTATTCTTAAAGAATACTATTTAGATATAGTTTTCTAAAGGATTTTATTTAACTTAGATACTACTAACTACTTTATAGTTAGCTACTTTTAGTTTAATATTCTGAAATAAACTATCTTTTCCTTTATTATTTTAAAACCTTCTAGAAGAAAGTTAATCTCTATTTATTTTAAAGGGGGTAAATCTATAAAGATAATAGATATAGTTAATATATTTATAATATTTAGTATAATAGTATTCTATATAATTTCTTATAAGATTCTATTTCTATTATATCTTACTAATATAGATTATTTTAGTATTACTTTTAATAATATTTATAACTAGTTATATTAAAATAAGAAAGTTATTCTAATTATATATAAATAGGAATATTTATAGATATTATTAGATAAGGAGGAGATATTTACTTCCTTATACCTAATAGAAATTAAGATCTCGAGGCTTTATTATTACTTCAGATACCTATTTATTATATATTTTTAAGAAGTTTTCTATAAAGCTAGATATTTAGTTAATTAAGAAGTTTTTATAGTTTTCGAAAAATACTACTACTAATATTAAATATATAGTATTCTCCCCTCTTAATTTAGATTTACCCTCTATAATAATATTAACTTTAATTTTAAAGTTATTATTAATATCTCTTACTTTAAAGATAATTACTTTATTCTCTATATTATTAATATAGCTACAGCTTTTAATACTACTTAATTCCTACCTAATATAGTAGTAAGATTAATATAGAAAGCTTTTAAAGTATACTAAATTAATATTTACCTAGATTTACTTAATTTTATTTCTACTAATATTAAAATAAACTTCTAATTTAAAAACTTTTATTTAGAAACTAAAATAATAAGCTTAACTATTAGAATTATATTTATGAAGGTTTATAATAGTATTAGTAAGATAGAATATTACTATATTCTTCTTTATTATATATATAAGATTTACTATTAAGAATACTTATTATTATTATAAGAATATTATCTTTAGGTTACTTATAAGTTAATGAATAATATTACTAGCTTAAATAATCTTATATTTATACTTCTTATTCTTAGAGTTTATTTCTAACTTACTGAAGATTCTACTTTATTTCTAGAGATAATCTCACAGATATAAATAGTCTAAAAAGTAACTAAAGCTATCTATTATAGATATATAAGAGGGACTATTAATATTATTATAGTTACTTATAATAATTCAAATATATTATAAATTATAAGTTTCCTACTGTAATTCCTTATATATATATAGCGAAAAAAGAAAGGCTAGTAAGGTTTCTTTTATCTACTTACTATTTATAGTAAGATATTTATTATTGACTTTCTTTATAAGTCTTAAGAGTTTTACTTAACTGCTATACAAATATACTATAAAAGTAATAATAATTCTCCTTAACTATATACCCCAGTAGAAGTATAGAAATACTTCTGCTATAGATATAATAATAGTAATATTAATAAAGCTAGATATTCTTCTTAAAAAACCTTATTTACCTTAATCTTATTCCCTATTATTTTTAAACTTCTAAATACTCTAGAAGTATTAGAAGATAATAGTATTCTTCCTCCTTATATTAAAAGTAATATACTGCTACTCTCTAATAAAAATAAGTATATTAGATATTAGAGGATAATGATACTATTCTTTAAACCTCTATAAACCTTACTTTTATAAACCTTATTTAATTAGGTTAATTCTATATAATAAAAAAGTAACTAAGAAGATTAATTTATAATTTTCCTTATAGCTAAAAAAGAAGCTAACCTAGCTCTCTCTTAATTTCTCTACTAAAAAGAAATTATTACTACTTCTAGTCTTCTTTTTAAAGAGTTAATAAAGAAGGAAATAGAAAATATTATTAATAATAATATAGTTAAGATTATTTAGTATAATTCTATTCTTTATAAAACTTATATTATCTTTAAATTTTAAATGATTAATAAAATTAAAAATAAGAATAGTAACTAAGTACATAAAAAGTTAAAGCTTATAATTTAAGGTTTTAGAGATAATAAGAAGCTTATAATTCTTACTTAGTTTTTTATAATTTAGAGAAGTAACTAAAAATTAATTATAGCTATTACTTCTATATTAATAAAAGATAAAGGTTTCTTTTTCTAACTAAGATATATTATTTAGGTTTATATTTAGGCTAAAACTAAACTTATAAGATATATTATAACTAAATTACTTACTTATCTTAAAGATTAATACTCTTTAGAGTTTATAATAATAATTATTAAACTATTTTATAGTTTAGCTAAAATTAGTATCTACTAGTAGGTAATATATTTAAAGTATTATAAAGAAAAGTTATATATAAAGATATCTACTTATAATTCTTACCTTCTTATCTCTTAATCTAATAATAAGATATTTAATATAATTAATATATAAATTAATAATATTCTTAGTTTTTCTAATATTGTTTTTACTTAATAAAAGAAAAAAGAACTAGTAAAAATCTTCCTTATAGTAAAGTCTAAAATCTTTCTTATAAAATTAATATTACTAGTATTTAATAGTAATATATTTTCCCTCTGAAGTAAAAACCTCTTTCTTAAGTAAAAGAAATAAGATTATAAGCTTACTATTATTAATATTCTTATAAATTCCAAGATACTAAAAAAAGTTATATTATATAATATATATATAAGATATATATTATTTTGATTTACTAGCCTAAAGTATTCTTTAATCTCTTATATATAGTATAATAATAATAGCCTTCTAGTGATAATATTACTATTCTTAATAAATATATTAAATAGTAAATAGAATATTTAAATTAAAAGTTAACTTTTATTTCTCTTAACTTCTCTAAAATATATTTTTATATTTTTATAAATAGTTTCTTTATTAATAATATTTACCTATTATCTCAACTGGAATTTATAATAATCTTAAGCTAAGAGATAGCTACTAAGAAAGGTAAGTTTATAATCTAAGGTAATTTAGTTTATTATTTTCTAACTAAAAGTAAATAAATAATTAGAAATATAATTACTTTAGAGATTTATATTATAGTTACTAATAAAGACTTTATATATATTATTACTATATTTTTATAAAAGATTATAGCTTATTATAATTTTCCTTCTATCTTTATAATTATCTATACTAACTTATACTTATTATATAAATATCTTATAAAACTTAATATTATAAAAAGAAAGAAACTTATAATTAATATTATAACTTTAAGGTAATTATATAAATATTAAGAACTCTATAAGATATAGTAAATTAATAGTAAAAATAATCTTACTAATATTTCTACTAAAAGATTTCTAAATTATATTCTAGAGAAATTTATTAATATAAATAATATAATAGTTTATATGGAGGCATAAATTACTTACTTAAAGTAAAAAAAGAAAATTTAGAAGATTCTTTAGATAAAAGATATAGGTTATTTAATTAATTTTATTTTATATATAAAAATATAATATATTATATTTAAAAAGTAAAAAGAAAGTTTACTAATATTAGTAATATAATAACTATAATGTTATTAGGATCCTATAGTATACTAACTATATAGTGTAACTTAGTAGTAGAAACTAGCTATTAGTAATAACTAGCTACTAGTTATTACTATCTGCTAGGTAATTAGTAACTAATTACCTAGGATATCTAGATTTAGCCTATATATAGCCTAGAGGCTACGCACTATAAATATTAACACCTTTAATTCTATCGGTATACTGTATGTAATAATACGTACGATATACCTTCCCCTAGTGAAACTAATAAGTTCCTTAGCTTCAGCTTATCTATAGGGTTTATAAGGTAAAAGCTAACTGTCGGATGTAACTACCTAAATAGAACCTTAAGAGGTATATAATTTAAGTAGTTAGAGACTTTTAATATAACTACTATTAAAATAGTAAAACTTTAAACTTTAAATTTTATTAAAATAGTAGTTAGATAAAGAAACTTTCCAAATTTCTTAAATATTTTCTTTAGGTAAATTTTCTGCAAGATTATTTTTTTATCTTAATTGAAATTTAGATATATATTTAAAAAGAAGTCTAATATTTCTAAATTATTAATTTTAATGTTTGTTTTTTAATTTATAAGGAAATTATAGTAGTATAATTACTTAGTTTAATAATTAGTATATTATTAATATAGATAGTTATTATAACTTTCAGTTTAATATTATAATAGATAATATTATCTAATAGTAAAATCTTAAAGTTTACTTATATTAGAATCTCCTTACGTTTCTATTATTATTATTAATCTTTCCACCTGAAACTATATAATATTTATCACAATTAAATAACCTAAGTTAAATTAATAATATATTCTATAACTTTAATTTAATAGAAATACCTTAATTCTATAAACTAAAGATTAAGAAATGGAAATATTTATATAATATTAGCTATGCTATGCCGTAGGGTATATGGTAACTATACATACTACTATATATATAGCGGTATATTCTCTATAGCCTACTGGGTATAGATACCTGGTATCCGGCGCCAGCTATAACTTAATAGTATAGTAATTAGTAAGTAATTACTATACTGTAGATCTAGAGCCTTATATAATATTATATACTATATAATATAGTAATAATAAGAATAAATACCAGAATACCAGGTTATATTTATATAATAAGATTTTATATAGTATATAATTATCCTAATAATTTGACTAATATAAATTAGTGGTTAATCTAATTATTACTACTATACTGCAGATTAGTAAGGTTCATTATACTAAAAGAAGTAATTACGAAACCCTATACCTAAGGTTGATATAAAGTGAAAGATTACAAGATTTATTACTTAAATACTTTAGATTCTCTCCACTGTAGGATCTTACTAAAAGTTTCTAAACTATATACTAATTTATTATAGAGATTATTATTAAGAAGTTAAATAATATTTTCACTTTAGTTTGAAATAAGATACTTTCTATAATATTATTAAAAAGTTAAATTATACTTAAGATAGATACTTACTAAAGTATATTTAGTAAATATAATAATCCTCTTTAAGTTATTCCTAGATTTTAATATTAGAAATATATAATATTTTTCAGTTTTAACTTCTTCAAAAATCTATATAACTTCTTAAAAACTTTTTCCCTACCTCTTTTTATATAAATTTAGTAAAGTTAATATTTTTTCTTATTTTATATTCCTCTTATTTTTATAATATAAGAATAGCTATAGTATCTATTCTGCCGTGTGGCTGCTATTAGTCGTTCTGGCTTATATAAGGCCTAACCAGCCTATTTATATATATATCGGTTTAACCATTCGGTTCAACCATCATGGCTGCTGGGCCACCTTATAGCCTACCATACCATAGCCACGTCGGGTAAATAGTCGGCCCGTATAGCCATACGGGCGATATAGCCATACTGGCCACATAGCTATACAGCTATATAGCTCCTTCTATATATATAGCCTCTAGCTACATAACCTAGGAATAATAATAATAATTACCAGAATAGTTTACATCTACACTATAAAAACCATATACAGCATATATTATTTACCTCTGATAGGTAAACTAATACTGATTAGTAATTACCCTAACTATTATACTACTATACTGCAGATTAGTAAGATAGTATATTAGAAGAAATAATTATAAACTATATACTTAAGATCTATATAAAGTAAAAATATTATAATAGTTATTTATTACTTAGATACCTTAGACCCTCTCTATCCTAGGATCTTACTAGAAGCTTTTAAATTATATACTAATCTCCTTAAAGAGATTACTATAAAAAAGGCGCCTTTAGGTAGTAAATATAATTACCTTAGTAAGCCTCTCTTTATAGTAGTTAAAATAAGATACTTTCTAAAGCTACAAAGAAGTTAATTATTATTATACTCTCAGTACTACTAATAGAAGTATATTTAGCAAATATAATAATAACCTTTTATAAACCTCATAATCTTTCCCACGCAGATACTGGATTTTATAGCTTCAGTATTATTTCCTTTTTTTAAGAAGTTTATATAGCTTTATAATAGTATATATAGCTAGTAGTTTTATAGTTTTATAATATTATAGACTCTTAAATACTACTGAAAGCTATATAGCTACTTAAGCTATATATATAATTAACATCTTTATAGCTATATAATCTTATAGCCTCTTGAAACTTTTTAATATTTCCCCTATATATATAGCCTATATAATAAAAACCCTCTCCCACAGTTTTTATAGCTCTAAGAGGACTATATATAATAATAGCCCTCTCCTATAGCCCTCGCAACTCTAAGAGAGCTATATATAATAAGAGCCTTCTCCTATAGCCCTCGTAGCTCCAAGAGGGCTATATATAATAATAACCCTCTCCCACAGCCCTCGCGGCTCCAAGAGAGCTATATATAATAATAGCTCTCTCCCACAGCCCTTATAGCTCTAAGAAGGCTATATAATAAGAGCTTTCTCCTATAGTCTCTAAAAGTAATAATCTCGGAGACTGCCAGAGGGTATATAACGTTACTAACCTCTTGAGGTAATAACCTCCTCGTGGCCTTATAGCCTTACGGCCTCAGAGCCTCACAGCCCTATAGCTGCATAGCCGTATAGCTGCATAGCTGTATAGCTGTATAGCCTCATAGCCCTTATAGTCCTATAGCTATATAGCCTCACAGCTATATAACCCTATAGCCTCAAGTCTCAAACAGAGCCCTACACCCCTCTAATCTCCGACGTTTACTTAAAGAGATTCCAGTAATTAATATAACTACTATAATTACATAGAGGGATAAATAGGTAATAGGTTCTATAGTAAAAGGAGAATATCGAAAAATATAGTTTTTAGTAGTTAGCTATTTAGGCTTTTTGTATTTAGATAATATTACTATAGTATAAAGAAAAGTTACTAGTGTTAGTTTAACTATTCAGTTTAACTATTATAGCTACTAAGTTACCTTATAGCCTACTATATTATAGCTATATTAGGTAAATAGTCAGCCTATATAGCTATATAGGTGACGTAGCTATACTAGCTATATAGCTAAGTAGCTATATAGTTCTTTCTACGTATATAGCCTCCAGCTACGTAACCTAGGAATAACAACAACGATTACTAGAACAGTTTACACCCACACTACGAAAACCACGTGCGGCGTACGTTATTAACCTCTGACGGGTAAACCAACAATATATTTAAGTATTCTATTCTAGTTTAAATAGATTATATTTTTTAATAACTTATATTCAGACTGTATATTATGCTATTTATTTATTATAGTTATAAGTCTAGCTTTATTTCATTATTCTCTGAATTCTTATTAATTATTTTAGTATAAAGAAATAAATATCTTTTTAGACTTATTATAACTATTTTAATATAGTATTTTTAACCATTAGTAGCCTTAATATTAAGATTAAGCTATCTAATAGTATTAATTTTAATTAATAGTATATTATTTTTTCATTTTATATAACTAGCTAAGATATTTAAAAGTATCTTAATCCAGATATTATACTAACTATTAATATTATGAAATTACTTAATTTACTAAGTTTTAATATTTAGCTATTTATAGAAAATACTAATTAATAAAGTAAAAATTTAAATTTATATATAGTTGAAACTATAGGTATTTTTAACTACTACTTTATAGATCTTAAGTTTTAAGTAGTTTAAGAATCTAACTATAAGAATATTAAGAAATACTGTAAAATAACTTAGATATAGATAAATATAATTATTAATAATAATTCTCTTATACTAATTAAAATAAAACTTCTTAATGATAATAATATATTTCTTTAAGTATTTCTTAAAGTTTTAAAATACTGATATACTTAGAATAAGTTAGTTATATAATAGAGAGTCTAAATAAAATATAAGAGAATTCTGGAAAACGCTAACTTAAATATCTCTATTTTAACTTAGTATAATAAGTAGTATATAATTTACCTCTAAGCAGTTATATTTAATATTCCTAGAATCAAGAATATACTTATAATTAAAAAGTAACTTTAAGTATTTAGCCACTATATTATATCTAGTTAAGCTTCTGGATATTACTAGAAAATAATTAAAAATAAGATTTTTAACCTACTAATTATTAATATAACTTAATTAAAGCTAAAATATCTATATAACTAGAGATAGTATTTATATCCACCTGAGGATTATAAATATATTAAGTATATTATTACTAGTATTTATAGTTAGTGTCCAAATATCAATATATAATTTACTATTTAAAATATAGTAACTAACAGAATTAATAATTTTAAACTATATAGATTCTACTAGAAGCTAGTTAAAAAAGAATAACGTAATAATAAAAGTTATATAGTTAAGACTAAAAAACTATCTTTAAATAATTTTAAAGCTAAAGTAACTTCCTTAAGTAGTAAATTTAGTAGAAGTAGTTAGTATTTTTTAAACTTAATATATATTAGTATTAATTTCTCTCTTCTTAAATAGTTAAATATTAATATACCTCTGGATATTTTTTCTATTACTTAAAGATCTTACCTATTTTCAGTAAGTGTAGTTTTTAATAATTATAAAGTAACTTATATTACTAACTTTATAATATTATTTAAAGAGGAATCTTTTAAGTTAAGTTAGAAGATAAATATAGTTTAGTATAACTTAGCTAACTTTCTAATTATTAGATAAAGTAAGTATATTCTTAATAATCTAAAGGAAACAAATATAATTAATTTAATATTAGATAATATTACTTACATTATAGATTCTTATATTAACATTATTTTAGAAGCTTCATTCCTTAAGAAAATTAAGATTTAGTATATTTAACTTAACTATATATTTACATATAGGTTACTTAACTACTTTATTATAATAAGATAGTTATTTAGAAAGTATAATTTTATCCTTCTTAAATATAAGTTACTTTCTAACTACATAATAGTTTATTGAAATACTTCTAATATAATTTTATAGTTACCTTATATTTTACTATTATAACTTTAACTTTTAATATCTCTACTAAATAATAAATCTAATAATATTCTAACTTAGTAGCTTTATATATATTACTTTAGCTTTAATATTCTTAAGTATTTAGGTTTTAATATTTAGGGGGTAAAGGTTATAAGCTTAAGGTAATTAGACTATTTATATTATATGGAGGTTTATTCTTAATAAGTTAGTTTTAGATAATTATCTAAATTATAATCTATTTACCTATTTTACAGAGGTTCCTGGAATTTATTTAACTTTGCTAGGGTATATATAGGTAATTCCTAGATACGTATTATTAAAGATAAGTTCTTAGGTTTACTTTTTTGTATTTATTGTTATAGATAAAACTTATAATTTAGTTTATTAAGTAATTATAATATTTGAAAGAAAGGTTAAACGCTAGAGAAGTTTCTTAATTAATAAGATGTATTAGTATATTAAATAAGCTATAATAGTAATTAATAGAGAAATAAGTTATTAAACCTAGATAAAACAATAAGATATTAATCTTAAGTTATTTCCATTTTATATAAGAAAATTAGTTAGAGTAAGTAAGTATATAGACAAAGAACTTATTACTTAAGATATTAAAGTATAAGAAGCTATAAGATTACTATTTGAACTATAGATAAAAGTAATTTAAGTAGTAGTAATATTATATAATATATTTCTAAATACTTAAAATAATTAGAAATTACTATATAAGGTTAAGGAAATTTAGTTTAGATAGTATTTTTATTAGTAGGTTCCAGAATATATTTTAGGTTTATATTAAGGTTTATATTCCTATTAGGAGTATATTTATACTTATAGATATTAAATATATCTACTTAAGAAATACTATAAATAAAATATTTTAAAAATATTATTTAAAGTTGAACTAAGAGGATATATTAGATATCTAATAGAATATATTCTAAGAATCTACAATTTCTGTAGAATCTAGATTTCCTATTTTTATAAAATTATTATTATCTAGAATATTAAATTTAATAAGAAATTTCTTTATTTAAAATAAAGTTTATATAAATAATTTACTAAAGAGATTATAAAACTTCTAGTTAAGTTAATTATTAAAGAGGAAGAAGATTCTATTCTAAAGATATATAGAAGGTTTAAATTAGAGAAAATATTTAATAAAGAATTTCTCTTCTACTAATAATTCTAGAGATATTAAAAGTAGCTCAAGATACTAAGTTAAGTTCTAGTTTAAATTTAAAGATTAATAAGAGAGATTTTATAATATCTAATCTAACTTCTAAACTAATAAAATTAATATAGATACCTAAAAATCGGAATTTAGAAAATATACTAATAACTAGAGAATTAAATAGTATACTTAAAATATAGAATTTAGTTAGCTAAAAGAATGAATTTATTTTAAATTAGGAGGCTAAAGGTAATTATATTAGAATTCTAATTGAGCTAACTTAGAGTAAACTAAAATATAACTTTTTACCTTAGAATTCTAAATTTGTAATAGCCTAAAAGTTAGACTAATAATATAGAAGTAAATAATAATAGTAACTTAAGCCTCAAATTGATATTAATAATTATATAATATTCTTAAAAGAATATAATAGTAGTATTTTATATCTTATAGAGTATAAATAAGATAGTTTTACTAATATCCATCTATCTAATTAGTAGTAAGAGCTTAATAGTAATAATTTTAGCTTTTTAATAATTTTCCTTATTATTTAAAATATAGTTCTGAAAAAGAAGACTCTAACTATATAGATTTAAATATATCTTAACTAACTAGTAGTATCTTCTAAGATATAGAAGGATATTACTAATTAACTAAAATCCCTCTAAATATATTTTACTAAAATAGTAAAAGCTGAAATTATAAGGTTAAAGTAAAAAAGTATCTAGTGAGAAATAGATTACTAAAATATGAAGTTAAGATTCCTACTTTTAAAGTAAGTATTTATCTATAAGATAGATACTAATAGTTTCTTAGACTAATATAAAGTAAGAATTTATATATATAGAGATATATAATTAGTTAATTTACTATAAACTATATATATAATAATATTAACTGCTTGAACCTTTTAAGTAATTATAGTAATTATAATATAATTTAATTTAAAAGTTTTTCAGTTTAATATTATTAATATATTTTTTAATATTATAAGGAATCTGAATAGACTACTAATTATAGTTAAACTACTAAATAGATTTAAGGTTATAGGGAGGTATATAGAGTTTAAATAAGTTTTTTACAGACTTTAAGATATATTCCTTCTATAATATAAATCTTTCTATATTATACTGAAGTTTCTGGAATTTATTTCTTATTTAGAGAAGTTTTATTTATTGAGAAATTAGAGTTTAATTATCTTTATTCTCTTTTATATAGATAATATTCTTTTCTTATATTATAAGGTAGCTAAAAAGGAAGTATCTAAGATTATTAATAGTATAAAGTAAGTTTATAAATTTAAGAAATAAGGTTTAATAGAGTATTTTCTGGAAGTTTAAGTAGTTAGAGATTAGAAGTATTAGAAGATTTACTTAGTTTATAATATATATATTACTAAAATTACTAAATAGTTTAATTTTAAATATAGATTAATATTAATAATACTATTTTTAATAGTATTTTTCATTATAAATACAGATTAAGTAATTCTAAAAGAGATTTATATATATTAAATTAAGGTTAGTTTCATTCTCTATATATTAATTATAATATAACTAGATATTCTATATATTTACTTTCTTCTGTTAGGATATTTTATAAATCCTTCTTAAGTATATTAAGATACTATAGATTATATAATTTAGTATTTCTATAGGATAAGATTCTTAGTATTTTAGTTTAGAAACTTAGGGGGTATAAATTAGATATTTTAGATATTCTTAATTACTAGAGATATTTCTTTTATAGATAATAGAAATATTGAAAGATTAAGTTTTAGTTATATTATTACTTTATTTGGAGAATTAATCCAATAGAAGGCTACTTAATAAAGTATTATTATAATATTAACTACTAAGGTAGAATTTCTTGGTTTTAAATATATTTTAAAAGAAGCTACAACTTTAAAAAAACTATTTTAAGATATAGAGTTAGATTTTAGAGATATTTAGAAAGTTTATTATAATAATTATTAAATTATTAAATTAGTAGTCTTAAATAGTAAGTATCTATCTATTAGGTTTAAATATATTTAGTTACTTTTACTCTATACCTATAGTGATACATAAGCTCTTTACCCTATATATTATTCTAACTGTAAGATTTACCCAGTAATAGTATTTATACTAATACTAACTTACAACTAGTTTAAATAGTAATAAAATTACCTATTATTATAGATAATTATACCCCCAGTTATAATATTTAACCCTATAGTAAAGGAAGACCTTATAGTAATAATCAGCGAGAGCTTCAGTAAAGCTAGAGCTTAATATATATAGCTGAAAGTAACAACTAAAGTTATAAGGTTGAGAATCTTTATAAACCTCTTAAAGATAGGATAAAATAAAAGGCTAAAAGCTAAGTATTCTATAATCTATCGCTCTTCTATATCTTTATAATAAAATTAAAACCCCCTCGAAATCTATATAGCTACTTATAACTAGAGAAGTATAGGATAGATAAAGAGATATCTAGCTATAACTATTATAATTAAAGCTATTAATTTATTAAATTAAGCCTTACTGAAATTATCCTAAACACTATAATCGATATGTAGTCTATAGATATTTAAAAGAAAATCATATAACTATCCCACAATCTACTATATTAAGCTAACTATTTCGGTGACTAGTTATCAATCAGACAATACTCTAACATCAATATACTACAGTAATACTAGTCACCTGATACCTTGCAGTATTATAGCGACGTGATCGCAGAGGTTTTGAAGGCTATTAGGTTTTAATATATAAGTATTTAATAAATATAGTTATACTAAGAATACTTAAAGAGAGGTTTTAAGAATATTTATATATTTATAAATATAATATTAACTAATAGAGTTATGAAAAACTTAATTTAAGTCAAATTTAAATAATTTAAGGTATTTTGTAATCTAATAGATGTTTAATTATTACTATTAAGACTATTTAAACTAAGTTACTTAGTTTCCTAAAAGCTAGAACTTAAATAATAATAAATAAAATTTTAATTTTTAGAGGAAGGTTTTAGTAGTATTAATATAGAGTATAAGTAAATAGTGGAATTTATTTACTCTCTCGTGAGAAATAAAGGTTTTTAGTTCAGTTTATATCTAACTTAAGAGAGATTATTTAAACTTATTACTTTAGGATAAAACTTAAGCTGTAGCTACTAGTATATAGCAATTAGGCTAAGGAGGTATTAAAAATATATTAAATCTTACTAAAACTGAGGTTAAAGCTTAATAGTTTTAACCTAAAGTAGGAGGGAATCTACTAAAACTAAAAGTTAAAATATTATAATAATTTCTGAAGTTATTAGTAATTAGCTAAGAAATAGAGTTTCAGCTAAAAGGTAATTTAGTTATACTTATAGTTAGATAAGTCTGGATAATAGTAGGTAGTTAAGAAGTTAGTAAGATAGCTAGTATTTTATTAATAGTATACTATAGAATAACTAGTATCTGAATAATAAAGTTAGGGATATTTTTATTTTAAAGAAAAGTTACTTTAAAATCCTTCTGCTAGCTTAAATTTAGTTTAAGTTAAATTATTATTCTTACGTTATTAACTTACTTATTTTTAGTTTATAAAAATTAGTTTTAAATCTGTAATTTATGCTAAATTACTTATAGGATTATTATTAGGTATTTTGATAGCCTTAATAAATTTTTTAAATACTTTATATATTTACTTAGATACTGGAATATAGGCTTTTTGAGAACTATTAGTATACTAATAGTATTCCTCTGAAGGTATATTAGTATTTTAAACTTTATTAGTATAATAATGATAGCTGGAATTAAAAATTAAAATTAAAATATAAATAGTATAGGGAATAGTTTGGAGAGGTTAAGCTTCTCTAATAACCTTAATTTCAGCTAAGTGAATTTTATATTTTGTTAAAGTTTTGCGTTTTAACTTATTCTTTCTGATAGGCGTAGCGTTCTTAGAGTTAGTAGATTTATTAAGGTTAGTTAACTAATACTTAATATTCTTAAGTTAACGTTTTAGATTCTTAATTTTGGAAGATACTTTATAATTTGTAATTTAAGTAAACTTTCTTGTGGATACTGATATATTTTTATGATATTTCGTAAGGTATTTAATAACCTTTTTAACTTTGTTTTCTTCCTCTTCTTTAGATTATTTAACTATTCTATTAGTATTCTCTTTAATAAGTTTAAATTCCTTATTTTTATTCTTAACTAATAGATTATCTGTAAGATTATCTTCCTTATTATTAGTAGGAGGGGTAATAATCTCTATTTTCTTAGGATAACTATAGTAATACTTAATAATAGTGGACGTAGCTAACTCTTCAACTAAAGTAGCTAACTTCTGAATAATAATATCCTTAATATTACTGAATTTAAGTATATTAAGTAATTTAAATATAGGGAAATTGGGTGAAAATTCTTAATAATTAGAAAATTTAGTAAAATATACCTTAGTAAAAGCTTTTAGTTAGAGAATCTTAGTTTCAGACTGCTGCTTAATAGTAAAATATATTTTAAAGAAATATAAATACTTTACGTTACTAACCTACTTTTAAATTATATAAATAAAGTAAGTTCTAATAAATTTAATAAGCTTAATAATAGAGTTGATTATTATATTTATAAGAAATAAAGAGTTAGTACTAGTAAAATAAATAAATAAACTAAGTAGTTACTGAATATAATATACTTTCTTGAGAGAATAAAGAATAGGTTCTTAAGTTCTAAATATATTATTAGAAGTGAGGGAATAGTGAAAATAATAAGAAATGCCTATTATAATGTTAAGTTCCGTTTATTAAAGGAATTTAAGTTTAAAGTTAGAAAGTATCTTCTTTAATAAAGAAATTTACTAAGTAAGAATAGAAATAGGCTGATTGAAAACTATAGTATCTAGATTAAGGTATAATAGAGTTTAATTATTAACTTTAGTAATAATATTATAAGTTACTTTAGTCTAAATTGAATATTAGTAATAGTTAAAATAATTTATATAAAATAATATATAATATCTATAATAGTAATACTTATAGCTAATAAATATACTAATAGTTAAGATTATTAGTTAAGAAAATAAGAAGGTTTAGTAAGTATAAATAAAGCTGAAGTTTATAATACTTATAGGGTTAAGATTATATAATTATAATGAATAAATAGTATAGTATACAGTCTGAATGTAGGTTGTTGAAAGGTATAATCTATTTAACCTAGAATGGAACACTCGAATGCGTATAAATAGGCCGGTTAGGCCTTATATAAGCTAGAATAGCTATATAGTAGAATAGATACTATAGTTATTCTCACACACTCCCCCAGTGGAATAACTGCTAGATGAAATCTTATGCTTTAAGCTCTAAATAGTATGTTTATGATAAATGAAATACTGTAAATAGATATTGAAAGTTGTTCTTTAAATATTAAAATAAAAGAAATAATATTTCTTAACTAACTTATTATAATATTTATCTTTAATATAGTTGTTGTTAATATTCAGTAGAAGTAACCTATTAGTTCCTTCTGAGATTATATCATCTTAGCTTTATAAGTATTATAAATTTCAGCTTTTTTTATACTTACTAAGTTTTCTTATTTTCTTAACTAATAATCTTAACTGTTATTATATTTATTAGCTGTAAGTATTGCTACTATAGATTTTATATATTATTTTATATAAATTATTTTAATTATTACTAATATTTAATTTAGACTGAAGTAACTTATAATATTATTGCTAAGGTTAATAATGTAATTCTATTATGCTTTATTCTAGATATTATAGTTTTCAATTAGCCTGTTTCTGTTCTCACTTAGTAAATTTCTTTATTAAAGGAGATATTCTCTAATACTAACTTTATATTTTTTTAATAAATAGAACTTAACTTTATAATAGATATTTTTCGTTATTTTTATTATTTCCTCACTCCTAATAATATATCTGGAACTTAAAAACTGATTTTTTATTCTCTTAAGGAAGTATATTATATTTAGTAACTATTTAGTTTATTTATTTATTTTACTGATACTGACTTTTTATTTCTTATAGATATAATAATAAATTTTATTATTAAATTTATAAATTTTATTAGGATTTAGTTTATTTATATAATTTGAAAGTGGGTTAGTAATATAGAGTGTTTATATTCTTTTAAAGTATATTTTACTATTAAGTAGCAGTGTGAGATTAAAGTTTCCTAACTGAAAGGTTTTATTAAAGTATATTTTACTGAGTTTCCTAATCTCTAAGACTTTTTACTTAGTTTTTCTATATCTAAGTTACTTAATATATCTAAATTTAGTAATATTAAGAATATTATTATTTAGAAATTAGCTATTTCTATTAAAAAGTTAGCTACTCTCACTATTATTAAGTGTTACTATAGTTATCCTAAGAAAGTATAAATTATTACTCTTCCTACTAATAATAAAGAAGATAATTTTATAGGTAATCTATCAGTTAAGGATAAGAATAAGGAATTTGAATTTATTAAAGAGGATAATAATTAGGTTAAATAACCTAAAGAAGAGAAAGAGGATAAAGTTAAAGAAGTTACTAAATATCTGAAGAAATATTATAAGAATATATTAATATCTATAAGAAAATCCATTTAGATTAAGAATTAAGAAGTATCTTCTGAGATTAAGGATCTGAAATACTAACTTAAGAGTATATAATATTAATTAGCTAATTCTAATAAGTCTGCTAGTTCTAAGAAATCTATACTTATTAAGAAGGATAAGTTAAAAGTTAAGATTTTAGAGGAATATAAAAGTTACTTAGTTAAAAATAAGATAATTAGAGGGATTTAGCCTCTCTAAACTATTCTCTATATTATTTATATTTTAAGTTTTATTTTTAATTATAGTCTCTATCTCTACTTAATTAAAGTTAGGAGTAGTAATATACTTACTGAGTGTTATGTTTAGTGTATAAATAGGTTCTAAAAAGTTTATATTCTTATGTCTTAAAAGATTTATAATATATTTAAATGCTATATTAAAGTTATTAAGATATCTGATAATAATCCTGTAAGTAGCTTATTATAAATTACCAACTTAAAGCTAACTCTTATAGATGAAAAGTAAGTAAGTTAGTAATATAAAAGTTATAATCTAACTTAAGCTATATTTAAACTAACAGAAAGAATTTAAATTAGCTTTTATTAAAAATAGAAGTATTCCTAATTCTATTATTCAGATATTAGTTACTCTAAAGAATATTATTACTGAAGTATTATTATCCTTACTACCTATTTAACTACTTATAGTTAACCAGATCTCTAGCTTAACTGTAAGTATAATTAGGTTACCTTTTAGCTGGAATTCTATCTCTAAGCTAGTTACTGGTAGTTTTAGAGGTTATCTTAGTGGTTTAACTTTTAGCTTTATTAGATACCTCCCTACTTTAGGTTAGAGCTGTCAGATACTAACCTTAGTTTCAGTAGAGTTTAATATATTTTTAATACTTCTTTAGCCTAATTTCTATATACTAATAGCTGCAGCTTAAGCTTTATCTTAGGGTAATAAGTTTAAATAGTCTCTCTTAAATTAGATATAAACTTAACTGGAGATTTTTATTCTCTATAAGAAAGTAGATAAATTCCACTATTTACTTACACTCTATATTAATATTATTAAAATTTTCCTCTGAAAATTAGGATTTTATTTATTATTATTTAAGTTCTAGCTTTTAGGGGACTAAGTAGTTTAGCTTAAGTGATCCTAATAATATTAATTAAAAATTTATTAAATTAAGAAATACTCTAAATTATTTAAATTTTACTTAAGTTAAGTTTTTTGTGAGTCTATCTACTAATATTATATCTATAAGTATATAGATAACTTTAAAACTCCCTTTTAAGTATTCTTAGTATAGTTATATTTATTAAATATCTATATATTAAAGTCTGGTAGATAGGTATTTATTATTTAAAATTACTAGTCTAATAGTTTAGTAGTTATTATAATAGACTCTCTAAATATCTCTAAGGTTTAACTCTATATCTTAAAATAGTCTCTTTAGAGCTATAGTCTCTTTTAAAGTGTATTTAAGACTGAGAAGCTTTACTTTAGTGGTTAATATTATAATAATATTTTATTAAGTAGCTTTTTATTAGATTAATCTTCTAAATAGAGTAATAATATAGCTGTAACTTAATTTTTAAGTATCTTTATTATCTGTAAAAGAAGTATCTCTAGTAATTAAGAGTATCTGAAATATCTTATCTATATCCTCTAAACTTCTAAACTGAAATACTAGGAATTTTATCTTATAGAGGTATTAAATTATATAGTCTATAGTATTTTAGTGTATTTAAGAAGGATTTATAAGATATCTTTATAAAGGAGAGTAGGTATATAAGATATCTAATTATATTATAACTAATATATAGAAATTTAAACTGATTTTAGTTTAATATATATAAATTTCTTTTAGCGTTACTTAATCTAAATTTATAATAAAAAATACTATTAGAAATAGTATTATTAGTGTTAGTTTATATTTGAGATTGAAATATTTAGTAATTTTGGTAATATATATATTATAAATTAAGTAAATCTTCTGATATTTATAATTTCTAACTATTTAAACTTCCAGAAAGTATTCTACTAGATCCTGTTGTTTTAGCTTATATATTTACTTTATATTGGTAATAATATTAAATACTTCCTTTTTAGTTACTTTATAGTATAAGAGAAGAATATTATCTATATAGAAGAGGATATAAATAGTTAAACTCTAGCTTTTAAATAGATAAAGTTCCTCTAAGTAAGAAATAAGATTTAGAGACTTTAGTATAATATAGAAGGCTTTATACTATAGGAGGGATGCATCTTAAAGCCTATAAAGAGCTCATTTAAGCTCTATATACCTCCCTGTAACTTTGAATCTATTAGGTAGTTTAACTATTATTAGAAGGCTATTTAGATTCCTTATAGTGTTAAGAAATATATTAATAACGTTAAACTGAAAGACTTTAAAGTTAAATTATACTATGATTACTATAGCTACTTAAAAGGTTTGAGTAGTTAGTGTTACTGTATATATGGTTTATAGTGGATCGACTGGTTATGTATCTCTATATATGTAAATTCTTGCTTTATATTGTTCTAGGAAACTGTTAGTATCTATCTTATAGGTAAAAACTTACTTTAAAGGTAGGAATTTTAATTTTATATCCTAGTAATCTATTTCTTACTAGATATTTTTTTCTTCTAACTTTATGATTTCAGTTCTTACTCTTTTAATAAAGAATATTTAGAGGGGTTCTGGTAGGTTAGTAATATCCTTCTAGATCTTAGGAGATACTACTAGTTAATTAAGATATATTCAAATCTGTGTGGCTGGATCCTTTTTTTTAGGGTTATATTTTAAATAATAAGGAAAACTATTAAAAAATTAAGATTATTATTATTAAGCTTCTATTGCTAATTAGGTAGATAGGTATTAGTGAAACTGTCTTATTTATACTCTATAAAGTATAAGATACTACTATTATGTTTTTTTAAGAGTGTTATATAGTTATTGATATTAATTTCAGGTTTAAGTTACTATTATTATCTATTTCTATATTATTAGTCTGACTTTTAGGCTGTTAAAATCTTAGGGTTCTAAGGTTGAAAGTTATATTTTAGTCTGCCTTAAGTTAGCTAAACTGGAATCCTAATATAATTACCTCTAGCTTCCTAATTTAAAGTAAGTTTACCCTCTTAGCTAGCTAGATTCTATGTTTTAAGTATACTATCTAGTTCTCTAGCTATTAGTATACTTTCTAAATCCTAATTTTTAGGTATTTATACTAATTATATTAGTTTAGAGGTTAGTTTAAATATTATTAAATTTTTCTTATTAGTCTTTAAGATTAAGTTAGAATTTAATTTAATATTTTAAGTTACCTTTAGTATTATAGGAACTATTAGTAGAAGAGAGGATCTTTTAGTAGGTATTCTCTCTAGTTTAAATTTTCTAAATATTTTAAAAATAGGATCTTTTTCCTTTTTAGTAATTAGCTTAACTAGGGGTTTTATAACTTCTTTAGTAAATATTTTATATAAGTTATATTTTAAATAGAATCTTTTCTTATAAAATTTAATATTCTGAGTGATAATAATTTTATAAAGATAGAGAATCTAGATCCTATAGAGATTATAAGTATTTAGAATATATCCCACTAAGTATTTAATATATCTTCTTAGTTTAACCTTAAATAATTTTTTCAAAATACCTTATTTATAGTATTTCTTAAGTAAGTATACTTAATATCTATAAGTATAAATTTATTCCTAATAGGGATATAAGTTTTAATATAAACTTAGAGTATATTCTGGAACCTACTAATAAAAATACTATCTAAACTAAACTTCTTTAATCTTATATAGTAACTTCTAGTTATTTTAAGTATTTAGAGATATATTATATAATACTACTACTACTTAAATTACTTCTACTTATAGTTTAAATAGTAGTTTTACAGTTTTTTATATCTTAACTCCTCAGATTATTAGTTTTTTTCCTATATACTTACTTATTCTAATTAGTTTTTTTATATATAAGGAAGATAGCTTAAGATTGATATTTTATTTTTTTTACTTAAGTTTAATAATTTATTTTACTGTTAATTACTATTATAGCTTACTTAATATTCTAGCGAAGTTTATAAATTAAGAGATTTCTCTAACGTTTAACCTATTTTTTAAATATTATAATTACTTAATAAACTAAGTTATAAGTTTTATCTATAAGAGTAAATATAAAGAGTAAGCCTGAGAACTTATCTTTAATAATAAGTATTTATAAATTATCTATATGTACTCTGGGAAAGTTAAATAAATCCCAGGAGATTCTGTAAAATAGGTAAACTAAATATAATTTAGATAGTTATCTAGAAATAACTTATTAAGAATAAGTTTCTATATAGTGTAAATAGTCTAATTACTTTAAGTTTATAATCTTCACCCTCTAAGTATTAAATACTAGATACTTAAGAGTATTAAAGCTAAAGTAACTTATATAAAGATACTAAGTTAGGATGTTATTAGACTTATTATCTAGTAGAGATACTGAGAGTTAAAATTATAATAATAGAATATAAAGTAACTCTAAGACTATACTAAAAGTATTTAAATAGACTATTAAGTAGTTAGAAAGTAGTTTATATTTAAGAAAGATAAGGTTATACTTTCTAAGTAGCTATCTTATTATAATAGACCAGTTAAGTAGCCTATATCTAAGTATATAGTTAAATTCTATATACTAAATCTTAGTCTTTTTAAGGAGTAAAGCTTCTAAAATAATATTAGTATGAAAATCTTTAATATAGATAATATTATCTAACGTTAAATTAAGTGTATTCTTCCCCTTTAGATTATTAAGAATATTCTAAATTATATACTTACTTTATTTAATAATTAGAAAGTTAGCTAAACTGTACTAAACTGTATCTATTTCCTAACTTAACTTAAAAGATCCCTCTTTAAATAGTATTATAGGATTAGTAATATAAACTACTTTATAACTATTAAAGACTATATTTACTGAAAGTAGGTAAGGTCCTTAAGTAGTAGAAAAAACACCTAGAAGTATATTAGTATTTAACTATTTAAGAAGAGAGGAATTAATATTAATATATATTAAGTTTGAGGGATACTGACTACTTCTACTGGATTTACTGCCTGAGGGAGTTACTTTAGCCTTAGAATTGTCTGAAGATAGCTCTTTAGTTTTAGCTATATAATTTTTATTATTAAGTTATCTCTTTTTAACTAGTTTCTAGTAGAGTCTATATAGTTCAGAATTATTAATTCTATTAATTACTATATTTTAAGTAGTAAGTAATATATAAATATTAGGAAATTAACTGTAAGTATTAGTAATAGTATACTTAATATATCTATAATCCTCAGGTAAGTATAAATACTATCTCTAGTTATATAGATATTTTAGTTTTAATTAAGTTATATTATTTAATCTCTCTATAAGAGTAGCTAATATAAGTAGTATTATAGCTTAACTTTTAGCTGAACTTTCATTAATATATATCAGAGAGGTGAAAATCTCTCTATATCAGGCTAGACTGATAATTAGTAGGTTAAGAATCTTATTCTTAATTACCTTCTAGTAATATTTAGAAGCCTAACTGGATATAATATAGTAGTTAAGTATTTAAAGCTACTTTTTAACTATAAGTATACTTTTAATCTTAAGGATATTAAATATAACTACTTAAAGGTAGATTATATACTACTTATTATACTAAACTAAAGTAGAAATATTTAAATTAGCTTTTTCTAGGATTCTCTTATATTCTATTTAGACTCTCTATTATATAACTAACTTATTCTAAATATATTAATATTTTAAAACTTTAAGGAATACTTAAAGAAATATATTATTATTATTAAGAAGTTTTATTTAAGCTAGCGTGAGAAGATTATTATTAACAGTTATATCCACTTATATCTAAATTATATTATAGTATTTCTTAATATCCTTATAGTTAGATTTGCAAACTGCTTGAAGTTTAAGATCTATAGAGTAGCAGTTAAAAATACTTATAGTCTTGATAGTATATAGATCTAAATTTTTAGTTTCTTAAGTAGTATTTTCTGTAGATAGTTAAACGTTAAAACTTAGTGGATTAAGTAGTTTTGTAATATTGATAGTTAGTATAATATCTAGATTGAGATACTTCTAAATATCTCAGCTAGTTATATAAAATTGAAAGGTAATATACTACTAATTGAAATCAGTACTATTAGATAGCTTAATCTTAGTGTTAAAACTATTAATGGTTAAAAATACTATATTAGAATAGTTATAATAAATCTGAAAAAGTATTTATTTCTTTATGCTAAAATAATTAATAGGAGTTTAGAGGATAATTAAATAAATCTAGACTTATAACTATAATAAATGAATAGTATAGTATATAGTCTGAATATAGGTTGTTGAAAGGTATAATTTATTTAACCTAGAATAGAATGCTTGAATACGTATAAATAGGCTGGTTGGGCCTTATATAAGCTAGAATAGCCACACAGTAGAATAGATGCTATAGCTATTCTCATAATAATTATAGAAGGAACTAATAGATTACTTATGCTAAATATTAATAATAACTATTTTAAAGATAAATATTATAATAAGTTAGTTAAGAAATATTATTTCTTTTATTTTAATATTTTAAGAATAATTTTCAATATCTATTCACAGTATTTTATTAATTAAATATACTATTTAGAGCTTAAAGTATAGAATTTCGTCTAGTAGTTATTCTGCTGGAGGAGTGTGTAAGAATAGCTATAATATCTATTTTTTTATATAGCTACTTTTAGCTATTATAGCTTATATAAAGCCTAATTAGCCTATTTATATGTATTTAAGCGTTTTATTCTAGTTTGAATAGATTATACTTTTTAATAATCTATATTCAGACTGTATATTATACTATTTATTTATTACATATAATAATATCTAAATTAACTTTTATAGGTAAGATAGTTACTCTAGTTACTTCTAACTTTAGAATAACTTTACTAATAGATATTCTAATTTCTAGAAAGTTTTACTAATATCTTAGCCTATTACTTTTTAGCTAAACTTTTAATATTAACTATAAGAATATTATAAATAAGGATTTTATAATACTTTCTATCTATTTAGTATATTAAATAGCTTTCTATACTTATATAAAACTTTATAGCCTAGATTTTATCCAGATATTTAAGAATACCTTTAAGAATTAGCTTCTAATAATTTAGTAGCTTACTAATATTCAAACAATCTGCTTCTTTAGAGATTACCTTATAGCTTATAATATTAAAGTTAATATAAATAGTAATTAAATTTTTGCGGTCTTATACTAACTATTTTAAGAAGAGAAGTTTATATTTTAAACTTATAAGAAGTTTGCTAATATTCCAAAATGCTATATTACCTTTAGAAGTAACCTTAAGAAGTATTCTAAGTAGCTTGGTAACTTTATAATAGTGGATTTAGATTTTATACTACCTCTCTATAATATCTAACTAAAAATTAAAAATATTATATTAGTAATATTCTTACTATAAGTAGCTAAAGACAGATATATACTGCTAAATTAGTCTACCTATCTATATATATATATTTAGATAAGAGATTTCTAGTGTAACTATTAGTTTTACTTACTTTCTCCTTAACTATCTTAGAGTCCCTCTGATACTAGGAGATCTATTAAGATCATAGCTAAAATTAGCTTAAATATTATAAATATCCTCTATATTTTACCACTACTACGTTTTTTAATATCATATCCGCTCAGTATACTATAGATTTTATAAGGTTATATAATAAGAATATAAAGTATAGTGGAGGCCTCTATAATATCCTTAAGTTAAGAATCTATATGTTTTATAATTAATACTTTAAGTTTAATACTCTACAGTATATATACGTAAAGCCTTTTTTAATTATACTTAAAGATAATATTTACAAGTTACTTTAACTACTTAAGTAATTTAATTATTAACCTTATATTTAACTAAATAGTTTAATAGGTTAAGAATTACTTTAAGAATGATAAGAATTAATAACTTTATCTCTCTAACAGGCAAAATACTATACTTTAAAGTATTATTACTGAAGATTCTAATAAAAGTAAAAAGAAAGCTTTTAAGCTTCTAATCTTAAGGCTTATATATATCTAAAATATCTTTCCTGCTAAAATTAAAATAGATAATATTCTCTACCTTTAACTTATAAATATATATTACAGTATATTAGAATACTAGTTAGCTTTCTTTAGCCTTATAGTAATCTTTCAGAGTTTCTATAATTAATTATAATTTACTATAAGTAATATTATATTAATCTAAAAGATATAAAATATATAAAATAATAGAGATAACTTCCAGAGGGCGGCTGGAAACTAATTTTAAACTAATTATATATATAATTTACCTTAAGGTAATATTTAAGATTATAATTATATTTCTATATATATATATAGCCTTATGCTTTAGGTAGCTATTATGTACCTCTAATATTTAAATATAGCTATACTAATTAAAAATATTATATATATAGTAAATCTAGTTATTAGTTTATAAAGTATACTTTTAAGAAGAGGTATATCTTATTGAATAGATATGAATTAACTATTAACCTTAAGATGTATTTTGCGGCAGTATATTAAACTTTTCTTATAAGCTATAAAGATATTAATAACATTAATAATAGTAGCTTTAAGGTTTTACTAAAGGTTAATATTAATAAAGATACTATTATATAATATTAAATGGATATTAATCTTAAAACAAGCTAATTTATAAAATCTACCTTAGAGATATCTTTTATATTATTTTATAGTAAGAAGCTTATTACCTTAAATTAAGGTTAAATTACTAGAAGTCTTTAAAACTAGGTAGTAATTTATATTCTTACTAAAAGTGTTACCACTAGTAGCAAACTTATAAATAATATTATTACTTCTATATATACTTTTATATTTAAAGGCTGCTATTTAAATACTATTTTAAGGCATTCTATTTAACTTAAATACCGCTAGCTTCTTAACTGCTAGATACTTCCAGTTTACTATATTAAAATAGTTAGTTATTTCCTTTATTATTCTTATACCTCTATAAGGTAAACTAGTAATAATATACTTGAGAGAAGCTACTTTTATTATAATATTTAATATAGTTAATATACTTATACTACTTAATATTATTATATTTTATATAGATTCTTATAATATACTTTTCCTCCTTGACCTTATAAATATAGATTACCTTAGTATTATATTTAATAATATTTATAATAAGCTTTATTAGAATAAAGAAATTATACTTACTATTTGAAAATAGAAGTATTTATAGATGCTTTTTAATAAGGAGAGAATAATTACCTTTATATATCTTATAAAGATAGAAATATAGAAATGTTACTACTATTTTAGATATCCAGCTATAGTATACCTCTATAATATTATTAATAAGGTAGAATATCTAGTTAAATAATATACTCTTAAGACTTCCGAGAGGTATTGTTATTACTGCTAAATATATAATGTAACTTCCTTATACTTCCAATTTACTATTTAGAATAATATGAACTTTAACTTTAAGATTATTATTAATATTATCTATATTAATAACTATCATATACTTTATATTATTAATACTACTATAATACTTAATATTACTTAGTTTATACCTAATATATTAGCGAAGGTAATATTAAAGGCTTTTAAGATAATGTGGTTAATAAGCGAGTGGTTCACCTAACTGCAACTATATTATCTTTAGACTTCTATCTTATATTTAACTACAATATAGTATACCGTTATTAAATAAAGAAACCTAAGTGGTATTAGCAGTCTAAGCTATTAAAAATAACCAAAAGCTTAATATTTAAGTATCCGTATAAATTGACTTAATATTATATATAACCTTACTTTACTAAGTAAAGGGGAAACAATCCTAATATAATACTACTTCTAACTTACGGAATTTAACTATATTTCAAGAAGAAAAGCTAGTTAAGTATATTTTTAATCTAAATTCCTAATGTTTTCCTTTCCACCTAAATAGTGTGAGGAATATAGCTAATTAACTGCTTGCTAATTGCAATACACTTCTGGTTGGAAAGTATTAGGCTTCTAACTCTATTAAGTGCTAACTATAGCTTCAGATATATTATTTTTGCAAAACTAACTATAAGAGGGCTTAATATAAAAGTCCAGACGCAATAAATATATAATTTGATTTGATAGTAAATATAATTATAAAATATAATAGCATAAACTGTTATATTTATAACTTTAATAAAATTGAATTTGTAATAGGTTAAATTATATTCAGAATAGTTATAATATGCGCCGAAAGGTATTTAAATACAATAATAATATAGCCTTGTAGTTATAAAGAGATTATAAATATTTAGGCTATTAATTTATTAGGCTATAGTATTCTACTATATATTATTACTCCCGGCTAATATTATCTTTCTATTTAATATACTAAAACTGGTTTTCCATACGAATAGATTATTATAATATCTGAAAATAGATAGATAATAAATAAAAAAGATTTAAATTAGCTTAAGTATTCTAATTAGTATATAAAATTATATATAAGTGGCAGTTATTACCTTCTTATTATTAATATATATAAAAGTTATTATGCTGCTGACTTTAAGATATATTATAAGAAAAATAATATTATTATCCTCTATATACTAATCTATTTATTTAATTTACTTTAGCTTTTAAATACTAGGTATTTTAGATTATGTAAAAAGATATATAGTTAACAAACTGAGAATAAAATATACTAAAATAATATCTATGTTATAAAGAAAGATTTTTTCCCTATATTTTGCAAGGTTTTTATATAAGTCTTTATAATTAAAAATATCTAGGGAGGTTTTAGAAAGGCTAAATTATATTCTTAAATTTAGAAAGTATACTATTTTAACTTAATATAAAGTTATATATTTTAATACCTTTAGGATTCCTACTTTTTAAACCTCCAGTCTGGACTTTCCAGATATTAATTAACCTAACTAAAATATTATTTTAGTTTAAACTTTTTAAAAGAAGAATCTTCTATTATTAAAATAACTTTCTAATTTTAATTATTAAAGCTGTAGAGTATTTATTAAAGAAAGTATAGAAATATATATATTAGATTATCTTACTAAAGTTTAAGATTTAGATTCTTCAGGAAAAAAGTAATCTATTTAGCTATTATGGAAAGGCTAACAAAATATATTTTAGATAAGAAGGAAGTTTTACTATAGCTAAGATAGAGAATATTTGGTTATAGAGAGAGGTAATAAGTTAAATGAAGAAGGAAATATATTAAAAAAGTAGTTGTTAGCTAAAACATCAAATAAACTAATAGTAATATAGTATCTAAAGAAATATTAGTTATAATATATAAATATATTAATTTATTAAAGAAATATCTAATAAAGAGGTTTCTAAGTAGTTTTGATTAAGTTACTAGTCTCAATGCTACCTATTAGTTGGAAATATGATATAGTTACAGTTAGGTGAACCACTTACGTATTTAAACTACTGAGTTATTAACTATATTATATTAAATTAATTTATACTAAAGTTCTTCCAACTTTATTATTACTAATATAGATAATATAGATAATAAGCAAGTAAGAGAGATAAGTAAGTAAGATATAAAACTGCAATTACTTTACGAATAAAACCTAAAAGTAGCATCAAAACTATTAGATTAATTAAAACTACTCTAAATCTTCTTCCTCTAATATTTCTCTATTTACTAAGTATATTTATATATCATAATATATATTTCTATAGATATTATACTACTATTAGCCTGTTTTAGTTCTCTATTAGTAACTATTACTTTAGTATATTCTCTCCTTAATTTAAGGTATTACCTTTCTCTATAACTCAATATTCTCTACCTTAGCTATAGTAAGACTTCCTCCTTATCTAAGATGTATTTTTTAGCTTTTCTATATTAGCTAAATAAGTTATTTTCTTTCTATAATATCTGGATCTTAAATTTCAGTAAGGTAATTTAATATTGAAATTTTTATACCTTCTTTAATAAATACTTTATAAATCTAATAATTAAATTTAGTAAGTTATTTAATAGGGGGAAATTCAATTCGTAATAAATCTAGACTGAAAGGTTGCCTTTATTAGATTAGTTAATATCTGAAAAGTTTAAGTAGAGGGTATTATTAAGAGGAATTCTGGAGATATTAAAGTGTATAGCTTTATTTTAAGTTTTAAAAGTATATTTTCCACACTTAGAGGAATAAATCCAATTCCTCTGAAATTTCCCTAAATATTGTTAACTATAAGGGCTTATATAAAGATATTATGAAATGCAGAAAATAGGTTTTCCTTTATAATATAGATGTTACTTCAGTATATTATATTTTTAATTTATTAATCATATACTTTTTTTAGTAGCCTAAAATACCTAATATCTAAGGGTTAAAACAAATAAAATATATAGGCTAATATATAGAATATAATAATATCATTTTCCTTATAATATATTTTAAAGTTAGTAGTATAGTAATTTTTATGCTTCTTAATAATAAGAAGGTAATAACTGCCACTTATATGCGATTTTATATACTAATTAAAATGCTGAAATTAGTTTAGGTCTTTTTTATTTATTATCTATCCATTTTTAGATATTATAATAACTTAGTTATATAGAAGATCTATTTCTATATATTATATAGAGAGGTAATATTATTCTATAATAATAATATATAATAGAATATTATAGCTTAATAAACTAATTTCCTAAATAATTATTACCTATTTATAATTATCAGGCTATATTATTTTTATATTTAAATACCTTTTGGCATTTATTATAACTACTCCGGATGCAATTTAGCCTATTATAAATCCAGTCTTATTAAAGTTATAAATATCTAATTTTATAATATTATATTTTGCAATTATATTTACTATAAGTTGAAACTATTTGTTTATTACGTTTAGGTTTTTATATTAAACCCTCTTATAATTATACTTACGAAAAGAATATGTCTGGAATTATAGTTATTGCTTAATAAAGTTTGAAGCCTAATATTTTCCAATAGGTAGTATATTACAGTCGGCAAGTAGTTAATTAGCTATATCTTTTATACTACTTATTTGAGGAGGAAATAATTAGGAATTTAGATTCAGAATATATTAAATAAGCTTCTCTTTTTTAAATGCCGTTAAATTGCGTAAGTTTAGTATAGTATTACGTTATAATATAATATTCTTCACTTAGCAGCTTAAAGTTATATAACTAACTAAGTAGATTTTAGTTGCTACCTAAATGCTAAATTTTAGGGTATTTTATATAGCCTAAAAAGTAAGCAGTAATTTAGCTTTATTACTTAGTTTTGATATATTATATTATGGAAGAAAAGTGTCTGACTGCATAGAGAGGGCGTTATAGTAGTTTTGTATCTTACCTGCTTGTCTATCTTACTTACTTATTAACTATATTATAGCCTTTTAATCTAAAGACTTTAAATTAGAGGTAAAAACTATAGAATTAATAATTTATATTATGTTTATTAAGAAATATAATAGTGATGGTAAAGTTAAGTATTACTATGTAGTTCTCCACTAAATATATAAGATTTACTATATAAAGCTTCATACTGCCACTTAAGAGGTATTCCTTCAGGCAGTATATAAGGTAATTAATAATATTATTAGTCTAAATAGCCTTATATTTATACTGCTTATTTCTGGAGTATATTTATATCTTATAGAAAGTTTAGCTTTCTCTGTGGATTTTATTATCTAAACTTAAGCTATATATAAGGTTATAAAGAAGGTCTGCCGTAAGTATACTAAATATATTATTAATATTACTTTAGTAATAAATAATAATTCTAATATCTTTTATATAGTAATTCTTTCGCTCTTAATATTTATATATATATATAGTAAGAGAAAAAGGGCTGGTAAAAGCTTTATTCTCTTATTACTACCTATAGTAAAACTTATATTCTCAAGCTACCTTATAATTCTTAAACATTTTATTTAATAGCTATAAAATGGTATTTTAAAGGTAATAAATAAAAAATTAATAATAATATAGCAGTAGCTATAACTTTATAAAGTTAGTATTTATAGCTTTATATACTAACTTTCAGCTAAGCTAAGGATCTTTAAGTAATCTAACGGTAAATAAAGATTAATAATTCTATATAGCTACTTTAATTTTATCTGTAGCTATTTCTAAAATTCTAAATATATAGCTAACACCTTATACTACCTTTACTTTAAGAGATCATCTCCAGTAGTTAGTAATTTACTACCTTAATCTTAAATATCTCAAATCTAACTGGAAACTTTAAGTTTTATAATTTACAGATATATAGTTAGTTTACTACCTCTAAAGCTTAACTAAAAACCTTATTTTATAGTATATCTTATAGCTAAGAAGTAGTTAGATTCAGCATTCTTACTTACTCTCTATTTAAAAGATATAATTATAATATCTAGCTTACTATATAAAGAGTTAATTAAAAAGAAGGTCAAAAATATTATTGAGAATAATATCATAAAGATTTTTTCATATAACCTTATTTTCTATAAGACTTATAAGTATTTTCAGTTTTATATTATTAATATAATTAAAAATAAGGATAATAATAAGGTATAAAAGAAGTTAGAATTTATAATCTAAGGTTTTAGTAACTATAGTAAGTTTAAGATTTTAATATAATTGCTAATAATTTAGTAAAGTAGCTAATATTTTATCTTATCTATAATTTTAACTTTCCTGAAATGTAAAGATATAGTAATATAACTTTATAATATAACTTAAGTTTATATTTAAGCTAAAATGAAGCTTATGAGACATATTATAACTAAACTATCCTTATATCTTAAAGAGTAATATCCTCTAAACTTTATAATAATTATTATTAAGCTATTTTATAGCCTTACTGAAGCTGGAATCTATTAGTAGGCAACTTACGTTATATATTATAAGAACAAGTTATAAATAAACACCTTAGAATATAATTTATATCTTCTTATTTTATATACTTAAAATAATACCTTTAGCCTTATTAATATATAAATTAATAATATCCTTAGTTTCTCTAATATAGTATTTTCTTACTAAAAGAATAAGACGCTTAAAAAAACTTAATTTAAGGTAAAGTCTAAGATTATATTTTTAGAAACTATATCTCTTATACTTAATAAAGATATTCTGTTACTTTATAGTAATTACCTCTACTTATACTAAAAGTAGTAAAGATAAAAGCTAGCCCTTATTAATATATATACTATACCTAAGGCATTTAAGAAGGTATATATTAAATAATATATATATAGTATATATCTTACGTCTATATACTAATTAGAGGTTTAATTTAACCTCTTATATATAGCGTAAAAGTAATAATCCTTAAGTAATGATACCGCCGCACTTAATTAGCAGCTTAGGTGGCAAATAGAGTATCTTAATTAAGATCTTAACTTTATACTATTTAATTTCTCTAAGGTATATCTTTATACTTCTATTAATAGTTCTTTTGCTAATAATAATATCTCCTTATTTTAACTAGAACTTATAATACTTTTAAGCTAAAAGACTGTAACTAACAATAGTTAATTTAACCTCTATAGTAACCTTATATACTATTTATTTACTAAAAGTAAGAAAGTTACTAAAAGTATACTTACTTTAGAGATTTATATTATAATACCTAATATAGATTTTACTTATATTATAGCTATAGTACTTAAGAAGATTCTTAAGTATTAGAAGCTTCTCCAGATTCTAACTATTATATTTACTAACTTATACTTACTTTATAAATACCTTATAAAGCTTAATATTACTAAAGAGAAGTATTAAATAATTAATATTATAATATTAAGATAGTTATATAAATACCGTAAGTTTTATATAGTATAGTGAATTAATAGAGATAATAATATTACTAATACTTTTACGAAGGCCATTCCAAACTGCACTCTTAAGAGATTTATTAATTTAAATTATATAACTATTTAAATAGAGGAATAAGTAACTTAAGTGGAGTAAATAAATAGGTATTTAGACGTTATTTAGGTAAAAGAATATAGATTATAAAAGGTATTATTTTTTATAGTAATAGATAGATATTAGGGTATATAATAAAAAGAAAAGTTGCTAATATTAGTTATATTATGCTATAGGGTATATAGTAACTATATATACTGCTATATATATAGCGGTATACCCTCTATATATTGCATATAATTAGAGGGTAAAATCTAGTGTATATTATATATAACTTAATATAGCTATATATATTATATAAAGTTTTATTTTAACTGGTTTAAGTGAGGTGAAGCCTGTGGAGATACTATAAGTATCTGAGGCTTAAATAGTGTAAATCTTAATACTCAAATATATTATCTCTAATATACCCCTCCAGTCTTAAAAACTATATCTATAGGCTAGCCTTTTTAAATAATACTAGTTTTAATTCTTTTTTATATCCTATAAGAGATTTCATTTATAGCCTTATTATTCTTATTAAATCTTCACCCCTATAGTAGGAAAAGTAATATTATTTACAGGCTATTTAAATATCCTTATTATTTAGACTAAGGATATCTCTGGATATTTTATATATCTTAAATACCTTCAAGCTTTTCTTTAACAATATTTTAACTTAAGCTGGGGTTTATAAGTTCCAACTGGTGGTTAAGAACCTTATTAAGGTTTTTAAATACTAATATAAATAGCTTCTCTTAAAGTTTCTTCTCTTACTGTATTTTTAAGTAGTTTAACTAGTTTATTGTATTAATTTAAGTAATAAAAATACTAAATTAGCAGCTTTAAAAAGGCAGTATAAGGCTATTAGCTGTAAGGTCTCCCGAGGGTGTTAAACTAGTAACAAAGACTGGTGAATAGGTTAAGGGAATTCAACACTCAATAAATTACAGAAGAATAGGGAATTCAGAATAATATCTGAAAATAATACTAATATTAGTAGAAATAGTGATAATAATAGGAAGTTCTGATTTCACTAAAGGTGGGAAGCTTCTAGGTATATCTATTAAAATAGAGTTTATTTTCAGAAACGTTAACTTTACATATATCGAAAAAACGGAAGCTATTAACGTATAGGCTACTATATAATCTATTTATCAAATTTTCTAATATTAAAGTTGAACTAGCTTAGAGTATAATTTATATAGGTTATATAACCTAAACTCTAATAATTAATTTATCAGAATAGATAGAAAATATAAGATTATGAGAGTAAAGTAGAATATTAAACCCTTATTTACCTAATATAGGGTATTTCAAATAAAAGGAATAATGGCAAAATAGTTATAATTTTAATATCTTCCTGTAAGGTATATAAGATAAATATCTTTTGTAGTTTAGAAGGCAGTAAAAAACTCTAAAAACTATATAGGAAATATAAAGATTATAAAAGTCTGAAAAACCTAAAACTATAAAAAGTATAAAGGAAAAAACTTTAAGAAGAAATAAAAGAGACATCTAAAAAACTTAAAACCTTATATAGGTAAAAAGGAAAAGATTATTTTTTAGAAAATAGATGATTAGTATTATTTTCTTTATAAGAGGGCAGAATATTATTCTTAAAGTTATTCTGTAAAATCCTCTCAATAATAATATTCAATTTAACTTAACCTAAAGGCTTTATTATAATATCAGCAATAATATTATTTATATTAATATAATAGAGATATATCTTATTATCTCTAATAAGATTTTCAATATAATAATAACGAATATTAATATACTTAGCTTTTTTATGGAATTTAGTATTTTCAGTAAGCCTTTTAGCTAATTAATTATTAATAAAGGTAATAGGCTTATTAATAGCTTTAAATTCTAAAGATATATTAAAAAGCTATAGTTATTAAATAAGTAAATAGCTTCTTTAGTAGCGTCTGCTAGAGTTATATACTTAGCTTTATAAGTAGATAAAGCTACTATTTTTTGCTTAATTAAACTATAGCTAATAATATTATAAAAGTCCAGTCAAAATATATAAGCTAAAGTAGACTTTCTATTATTAATCTTTCTTGCTTAATCTAAGTCTGTAAATCCAAATACATTAAAAATATTAATATTATTATAGTTATATATTAACTTATAATTAGGTTTCTTTTTTAAGTAACCCTATATTCTATTAAGAATAATAAAATATTTTTAGAAGAGTTTAAAGACAATCTAGAGTAGGTAGTAATAGCTAGAGTAATATCTAGCCTGGTGTTTAAGATTAAATATAACAAAGCCTCTACTTCTTTTTGATATTCTAATATTTCTTCCTTAGAAGTATTATCCTTATTTTTGAAGAACTGAAATTTATTATTGATAGATATATTAAAATTATGGAGATCCTTTTTATTAAATTTAGTAAGAATTTTATTATTATATTTAAACTGATTTATTTTTATAATTTTATTGTTTATATTAATAACTAAGTTATTACCTAAGAAAGTGTTAGGGTCTTCTAGATTTTGGAGTTTTATATTCTTTTTAATATTACTATATATATACTTAGAAGTAGTAGAATTATTAGCCTCTAACAGTATATTATTGATATAATATACTAAGATAGCTAAATATTTACTTTTATTAAGAGTAATATTAAGTATCAAAACGTCTTTATTATAAAGAGATACTTGAAAACTAATTATATATAAGATAAATTTAAAAATTAAATACTATAATCTAAGGCTTTATTATAACCTATATAAAACCTTATTAAGTAAATATATAAAAGGCTAATTCTTATGGTTATTATTAAAAACCAAACTTTTAGAATGTTAATTATAGATATAGCCAGTAGGTAATTTAATATATATCTTTTTATCTATTTATATATAAATAACTACAGTCGTAATATTGTACTAAATTAAAACTAAATTATAATAAATATATATAATAAGTAAATATCTGTACCTTTTAGGCTTATAGATAATGCTAAAGGTTTCTAAATAATTAATATTAAAATACTAATTAAAACCTTAAGTAATCTATCTAGCCTTATATATAGAATTACTAGAATTCCGATTATTAGATCTTATTCTATAAATCTGTACACCTCTTAATATATTAATATTATTCCTTTTAGTAAAAGATAACTTAGGTAGAGATATAATAATCTAAACTTCTACAGACTTAATAACCTAAACTTCCTTATTTGTAGCTTAAATTTAGTTCTTACTATTTCAAGAACTTATAGTATTTAAAAAAGAGGTTAGCTTATTAAGAAAATTAACAGATAGAATATAAGAAGCAGTAGAAGAATTACGATATTTATTAGTAAATAAACTATTATTATAGGTATATTAATTATAATTGATATAAAGAAATAAATATAGAAAGTCTTTAACTGTAAGAAGTATATTTTCTTTATATAAAAACTGTTTATAATCCTTTTTAACTTCTAAACTTAAAGAAGGAATCTCTTTAGATATACGGAATTTTTTAAAGTTCTTGATATTTATAACCCTATTAGAATAAGCTATAAATAAACCACCTAAATTCTTATTAAAAGAAGAATCTAAGTTTATATTACTTTTTTCTACTTTATTGGGAGGAAATGGAGAATTAGTATTTTTAGTAATATTATTATTACTAAACTTAATAACAATAACTGAATTCTCAGAAGAATTGTCAAATCTAAGTTAGTTAGATTTAGTCTGTAGAAATTAACTAAACCTAGTAATAATAGTATTACTAAAACTTAATAAATTTTCTTTCTGTTAAAACTTAAACTGGTTTTCAAGAATATTAATATCTTTGAACTGAATAGTATTTTAAGATTTGAAATTCTAAATTAATTAGATATTATAGCTAAAAGTAACTATAGTATTCTTTTTAACCTTAGGATTTAGCTTTTTAGAATACTTAATCTTAATTTTATAGTAATAGAAACTACCTTAAAGTCTTATATTATAAATACAAGGTTTCTTCTTATTCTTCAACTTATATAGAGTTTTGAATCTAATAGAAGTATATAATATTCTATTATAAATATAAATTAAAGTAGTAATAGCTAAACCCTAAAGGTATAGAGGCAAATTAAAGTTATAGAGAAAGGTTCTAACCTTATTGATAATAGTTTTTATTACTTTCTTAATTAAACTATTAGGTTTATAAATATAGAGTAACTTTGTTTTATAAATAATACTATTATTTAGATAGATAATCTTTATTTTATTATTAAAGAATTTAAAGCTAGTATTAATATGAACTTCTTTAATTTTCTTATTATTATTATTATTATTTATTATATTAATAAACTCCTTAAAAGCTAAAGTTACTTTTTCAGAACTTTTAGTTCTCAATAATATTCCCCAGATAAATTTACTATACTTATTAATAAATAAAGTAAAGTATTTATAGTAATTATAGGTTTCTGAAGATATAGATTTATATATATTGAAACTAATATAATTAAGATACTTAAACGTCTTAAAGTCATTAGAGTCTATAGTAACTTTATCAGTAAATTTACCCTTAAGGTAGATTTGAAATACAGGTAGTTTATTATCTTTACTATATCTATAATTAATATTATTTATAGTACTAGTAAGTAACTTAAAAACACTATTAGTATAACCTATTTAATTATGCCAGAGTTTCAAGTTATTAATATTATTATTAATAACAGTATTAAAAACTAAACTTATACTGATAGAAAGTTGAAACTTATAAAGGTTATTAACCTTAGTTTTTATAAGTAATAACTAATCTCTCTTTATATTAAACAATATGGGTTTATTAAAGAAGATAGATAGAATTTCTATAGTAATAAGCCTTAATTAACTTAATAAATTAATATCTAATTATAATATATAATAGATATCCTTTAAAATATATTTAATATTATTTAAAGTAGTTTTCAAATTATCTTTTAAAGTTAAAATAATCTGTTTAGTATTATCCCACTTAATAAACTTAATAACCTTTATTTTATTAAGTAAAGGAAAGTAATCTTTAACTATATAAATAGTAGCATTAGTATTAATAAAGAAAGAAATAGTATTAACTTTATTATTAAAACTAAAGCTTCCAGTTTCTTAAATACTTTTAGAAATTAAAAAGCCTAAAGTCTTATTAGTATATGATTTTAAAGGAAGTTAGGTAAAAATTATATTTTCAAATCTAATATCCTCTTTACTTTAATTATTATTTTCTTCAACCTTTTTAACAGTTAAATTAAGTTATATAAAATCTTCAGTTATATAATCTTTTTGATATTATAATCTATTAAAAGAATATTCACCCCTTTAGAGTTATTATTCTTATCCTTTTTCTCCTTCTTCTTCTTCTTATTATTAGAAAAAGAAGAAGAAAAACTCTTATGTTTTAAAGTTTTTATCCAGCTAAAGGCTTTTTCAGAATAAAAATCAAAATAATTCTCTTTAGTATAGTTAGTTTTTTTATAGTAATTATAGAAGATATTCTTCTGTTTCTTCTAAGGTCTTTTAATCTTATGAGAAGACTATTTAGTAATATTATTCTTAAATTCCTTCTTATTTATAAAATTAATTAAAGAAATATATATCTTTCTTTTTAAAATTTATCTAATAAACTAGAATATAAAGAATCTAACTTATAAGAATCCTTATTAGATTCAAGACTTTAAGTAATAATAGTAACAAAGTTCTTATAACTTTTATTTAGACTATTTAGAATATAGATAATAACTACTTAGTTTAGTAATTTAACCTTAGTATAAAATAGATTATTAATAAGTTCTTTTATCTTATTAATATATTCTTCTATAAACTTAAATTTACTAAATATAATATTAAACAGTTCTTTATAAGTAAGAAACTTATTTAAAAGACTAGTAGATTTATAGAGTTTCTTTAAATAACTAAAAGTAGTAAATATATTAGTAATATTCTTAATAACGTTTAAGTAGCTATCTTTATAGTTTAACTATATATCACTAAGAGCCTTATTATATTTATTAAAGTTACTTTTAGTAATAAGTTTAGTTAAATCTATAAATATATTTTTACTAATTAGTAAAATCTTTATATAGATAGACTAAATACTATAGTTTTAAGTTTCTTTTAACTTAAGGATAAAGTAGAATTTAGAGTTTTCTACAATTTTCAAAGATAACTTTAATTTATAAAGTAGTTATTGAATAAATACGTAATCTGGATTTTAGTATAAAATTAAGATACTTATAGTCTAACTCTAGTAAGATATTATTTATTAATAAGGTTAATAGATAAGTAACCTAACGGTTAACTTATTAGATTAATATAAAGACTGTAATCTAAAGAGGTCTAGGGTTTAAATTGTATAAAAAACTATTTTTATTGACAGTTTGGTAGACTATATAGCCTAGTTTATATTAGTTTTAGTAAACTAATAGATATTCTAATATATAAAGATCTTAGTAGATATATAGTATTATAGTTTATTAAGATCTTAGTAAACCTATAGTATTCCAGTTTATAAAGATCTTAGTAAATCTAAAAAGCTAGTTTATAAAAGGTTTAAGTAAACCTAGATATAAGGAATCTCAGCCTCTACTACTGAATTATCTCTTTTCCTAATTTAGCAGTAAACCTACTGCCTTAATTAGTAAGATCTTCTTATAGATTTATCTCGTATGAAACTAATTAATTAATATAAAGGTTCAGTTAGTTATTAGCTAAAGTTAAAAAAGAAATAGGCTGTAAAGCTTTATAAAGATAATTAAGAAAGACGTTTCAGAGATAGATAGATAAAGGAAGGCTAGAGGCTAATTAGTATAATCTTTAGTATAATCTAAATAGGTATTAGTAAAAATATAGATAATAATATTAATAAGAGATGAAAATCAATATATAATAAAGTAATAAGAGTATATAAGCTGAACTTATAATTTATTAAACTAGTATAGAAAACTAGTAAATAGGTTAAGGAAATTTAATACTTAATAAATTATTGAAGAATAGGAAATTTAGAATAATATCTGAAAATAATACTAATATTAGTAGAAGTAGTAATAAAGATAGCAAATTCTAATTCTACTAAAGATAGGAAGCTTTCAGGTATATCTATCAAAATAGAGTTTATTTTCAGAAATATTAACCTTATATATAACAGATAAATAGAAGTTATTAATACATAGGCTACTATGTAATCCATTTATCAAATTTTCTGATATTAAAGTTCAACTAATTTAGAGTATGTTTTATGTAAGGTTTTATAATCTAAACTTTAATAATTAATTTACTAGAATAAATAGAAAATATAGAGTTATAAAAGTAAAATAAAATACTTAACCCTTATTTACCTAATATAGGGTATTTGGAATAAAAAGAGTAATAGCAAAATGCTATAAATCTAACACTATTTAATATAATATTAGTTAGACTTGATATATTAATAATATAATATTTGTAAGCTATTTAGTTAACCTTCTTATTTAACTACTTTATTTTAATATATTAGAAGGAAAGCTAAACTTTATTATCAACTTCAAATTTTTCCGCCACTTAATATATTCTATTAGCCTCTATTTTATTATACTATTAGGTGTAAGTTATTACAGCTTAAGTTAAAGTTATGTTCTCCTTAAGGTCAGTAAGGAATATTAAACTTTATTCTAAGTTTAAGTTTATAGAGAACTTCTTCATTATAATATATAGAATTTGGTTACTTTTGCTTTATATTAATAGTAGTATCTAAGCTTTTCACTTTATATATAGTTCTAACTGTAAATTGTACTCTGGAATAGTATTTATACTAATGCTAGCTTGCAACTAAATTAAATAGTAATAAGATTACCTATTATTGTGGATAATTATACTTCTGGTTGTAATATTCAACCCTAGGGGGGGTGGAAGGGCTAAAGTTATACTTCGGGGGGTAATATATCCACTAATAGTCGCAATAGAGAGTAAGCTATCGGCCCCTCCTATAATATATAGAATATATATTATCTTAAAGCTATTTAGAAGCTTATTAGAATTTACTTTAGTTACAGAAAGGTTTCTATTTTTAAATGCCAGCTAGTATATAATAATATATAATAGCTAGTCTATTTATCAAAAGAGAATATATACTTATAGAAATACTTAAACTTTAGATATTACCTACTTTATTCTACTATTTATCTGGAGGTAGAATAATATTAAAAGAAGCTATTTAACTTCTATAAACCAGCATAATATTAACTAAATGATACTAATTTAGTTAGATTCTTAGTTAGTAATAATTAATGTGGGGAACCTATAAAACTGCTACTATATATTCTGGAAATATTCTATATAAGCTTTTATTAATATAGATATCATAGCTACTAACTAAACATATTTAGAAAGCTGATTAATAATAACTATTAGAAGTCTGGAATTACCCTCTATAATAGAAGGTAACTTTATTATAAAATTAATTATAATTTGAGATTAGAATTTATTGGGAATTAGGAGAGACTGTAAAGGTTTCTGTAATAATTTTAACTTTTATAAAGGTATTAGTAGATATTATATATCTTAATAAATTACTTAATATTTCTTAATATTCTATTTTAATATTAGTTTTATAAACGTATTGTAAATATTAAGTTAATATTAAGGTAATTAAGAATAGGAAAGTTATAAACTATTTAAAGAATTATTATAGTTAGTAGCATATACTTAGGAATTTAAATTCTACCTCAGTATAATAATATACTATTTAATCTTACTAAGTAATTAGCTACCTATATTCTTATATTTACCTTTAGAGGAAATATTTATAATATCTATTAAACTATATCTTAGTTGATTTTATATATTAATATTACTGAAATTCCTTAGTTTCAGAATATTAGCAGTATAAAACTCTAGAATATTATATATTTAGTTTATAGTTTAGCGGTATTTTACTAGTAACTATCAACTACTAATATAAACTATTTCCTATCTCTTTTTAGTTTTATTTATTAAATTGAAACTATAGAGAGTAGCTTAATTATATCCACTATATTAATCTATAGGTGGTAGAGAATTTATATTTAAGGTTATAACTTAATTATATTATCTTACTTCTATCTTAATAGAATATTCAGACGTTCTATAAGGTAGCCTGGATAGTGTTTTAGAATAAAACTAAATTCTAATAGAATCTTAGTCTATCTAACTTATTACTTTAAGATAGACTTTAGATTTATAAAATATTCCAAAGCTTTATAGTTAGAAAGAATAATAAAAGATTCTATTATACTCTATAATTTTATTAATTATATTTTTAAGTATAATATAACTACTAATAGCTTCTTACTATAAATAATATAATTCCACTAAATTAAACTTAGCTAAATTAAATAGTAAGCTACTAGCTGCGGAATATTCTCTTTTTCCTTCTATAATAGGTAATTCCTTAATATTACTTTAAAATAATTTATTTTTATTACTATAGATTTCTCTGGACTTTATTAGGTTATAACTAACTTTAATATAAATATAATCTTAAGGATATTAAATACCTTTTAGTAAATTCTATTATACTAAAATGAAACTTCCTTTTATATTAATTATATAAGAGGCTTTATTAAACTAAAGAAGTAGTTTACTAAATTATAGTAGAAGCTTGCAAATCTAAGGAAGCTTTAGATACTCTGGATATTTTTAGAAACCTTCTACTTCTAAATAATTTTCATTTTCTTAGAATTCTATTATATTTTCCTTTCTACCTTAAGAATAAAGTTAAGATACTTAGTTTATTATATTAAGAATTTATATTTCTTTAAATTTAGATATACATTAGCTTTCTTTAGGTATTTCAGAATTTAAGTAACTTTAGCTTTATTATTAGTCTGTAATTTATAGCTATAAAGAAGAATATTATTAAGATATATTCTAATCAGATTATTAAGTATATTCTAAAGCATCTATAATAGATATACTAATTTACCTAAAAGCTATAACTAGCTACTTAAATAAACTTAAATATATTTGGAAGATTATTTTATATTTATTCTCCTCTATAATATAGATTTTATAGAACGCCGTCCAGATATTAATTTGTATAAACTATTTTACCTTAGATAGGAAGTAGAATATCTTCTTCATTAATAGTAAGAAATAGCAATTATGAAGACTGATAGTATTAAAAGTATTATAATTAATATAGAATTACTATTTTTCTTTTAGCTTTTTAACTAAAAGAGTAAATACTTCAGTAGTTAAAAAGCTAGCTAAAATTCAGCTTTTATTTATTAAGTTAGTAATTTAACGATAGACCTTAAGAAGATATTCTTATAGTATATTATAAAGTAATTCCTAAGGTAAATATAACTCAATTCTATCTAGATTCTTCTTAAGTTCTATATAGTAATCAGGGATTCTTTAGTGGGGTGGAAGGCTGAGGGTTTTTCTATATTAAATAGATTCGCAAAGGGAATATAGATTTTTAGTAAAATAAATATTAGCTACTTTAGAGTTACTAATAATATAGTGGTAAAAGCTATATTAATTTATATTAGGTTAGTAGTTATTTACTTATAATTATTCTCGTTTATATTAAATAATATAATTGCTAATAGCTTAATAAAGTTAGTAAACTTCTCTCTATATCTATATTTCTTGGAATATTGCTGATAGTTAATACTATAAGGCTGCTTACTATATCTATCTTTATCTTATTTCTTGCGGAATTAAGAATAATCTCTTAATATTGAAACTATAGCTTTCTAGGAATAGCTAGCTATACTATATCTAGAATAATATAAAATAAAGTTCTAGATATTTATCTATTTAAACTAATATAAACTCTAGCTGTTTTGGTAATAGCTATAGCCTAGCTAGCATCTAGAATAATTTCTAGCTAGTAAGACTATGGAAGTTTTATAATAGTAAGATTCTACTACTTTATAAACTCTTTACTAATTACTTTATGATAATTGCAGCCGCTCTTAATTTAGATAGAGATAAAAGACCTATCATCTATTAATATAGAAACCAGAAAGAATAGTTTATTTATTTAACTTTATATTTCTTTAGTTTTATCTACTATTATACTAATATTACTAGTGGTTATATTATTTTACCTTCCAGAAAGTTTCTTTTAGGTGGTTATTGTCTTTCCTTATTATTTATAACTTTCTGATTTAGCTATAAGGTCTGAATATTGCTATTTAAGGCTATAGGTAGATAAGTAGAATATAGCCTATATTTAGTAATTATTAGTTTCCAACTGGTAAACGCTTATAATTAATCAATTTATCGTAAATTAGCTGTAACTAGTGGTCTTTAATTATTTATATCTAAGTAATATTACGGCGTACGTATATACGCCGCATACTATTAGGATTAATCTATAAAATAATTCCTCTTATCTAATTAGCTTAAATAAGTAAGTTGACTTAGAAGTTACCTACCGCCGTGGCTTTTGCTATATTAATATTCAGTTAACCTAATACCGACAGTACTCTCTTTTATAGTAAAAGCGTAAAGTAGCGTAAAATACAAAAATAGCGTAAAATGCAAAATAGCGTAAAATCTAAAAACAGCGTAAATACAAAAAATAGCGTAAAGCTTAAAAAACCAGCGTAAAATGTAAGAATAGTAAAAAACGTCAAAATGGCCTCTAATTATATATATCTTTTTAGGTGCGCCAAAAACTAGCCAAATACTGTAAAATAGTATTTGTTTATAAAGGTGCACCTTTTAATTATTATTATAGAATACTTTAAGGCTCTCTAATAGTAATATTCTCTATTTACCCTCTTTACCTTCTCTTCTACTTTCTTCACCCTTATACTCTTCTCTTATTACCCTCTATAGCCCTTATAACCTATTCTTCCATCCTTAATACTACTTTAAATATAGTAATAAACACTTTAAGAACTTAATTATTAAATTCCTTAATTATACTATCCGTAAGGTTATTCTTGCCGTTAATTTATTAGATTTCAAAGATCTTCCTTATCTTATATAATAATTATCATGTTATAATATTAATTATAAGTTACTTCTTTTTTATTATATTTAGTTTTATGAGCTATTTATAAAGAAGGTAAAAGTTAATATAAACTCTTCTTAGTATTATTAGTATCTTAAGGTATTTAGTTACTTACTTAAGAATGGTAAATATTATATATTCTATATTAGCTTAAGCAGTTGTATTATAAACCCTAAATACTAATATATTATATATTACTTTCTCTAACTTAATAGAGAAGAAGTAAATAATATTATCTTTAAGTCTAAAGATATTATTATTTTTACTAATATCTTTTATCTTTAGAATAATAATAAATTCAAGCTAGACTATTATATTACTATTATTAATAAAGAATCTATCTATAGAAATATATAACCTTATTATCTTATTATTAGTAGAAGTAAATATTAAGTCTCTCTTAAGATTATCTATCTACTATACTAAATATATATTAAGTTTCTTAATATCCTCCAATATAAGATCTTAATATTAAGCTGTAACGGAGAGGTTAAAATATACCTCCGGTTAGAATATAGATACTATATATACCTCATATACCTATTATTTAATATATATTAATTTTACGGTTTTAGATATATAATTAATAAGCTTCATTCTCTTACCTTACCTCTTTCAGATAAGAATAATATTACTATTATCTTTTAGGGTCATTATATCTTTATTAAGTATAAGGGGTTTATATTATATAAGTGTTAGGTTAACTGGGCACCAATATGGTAAAAGCTATAGTAGTGGGTAATATACCAGTTACCATACTTTGTAGACTAACTAGATAAGAGGAATTATCCTATAAATTAATCCTAATAGCGTATAGTATATATATATACACTATAATATAGAATTAAATATAACGGAATAGAAGTATTAGTTACAACCTAGTAATACATAATTAATTAATTAGAAATATCTACTAGTTATAAACTGATACTAATTAGTAGTTTAACTACTGCTGGTATCTATTATTACTACTTAATCCTAAATTAGTAAGAAATACCTAAAGAGATAAAATTATAATACCTCCCAAGGAACTCTATAGATAGCTTCCAAATAGAAATAGGTAACTTAAAGCTATTATAACTATATATTACTCCAAGAACGTTAATAACAAGCTTATAATAGAAACAGAAGTGAAATAAACTTATAATAATCTATTTACTTAATATTATACTATATCCACTATATAATAAACTAACAATTTAAACTAATATTAAATTAAGATAGTAAGTATTAAGATAAGGTAATAAAATTAATATAATTAAGGAAGAAACCTATAATATAACTGCTATTTCTTACCACCACTCTCTAATATCTTATATATATTTAAATAAAAAGAGATAAAAGAGTATTTTAATAATAGCAGATATAATATATTGGTAACTAAAAATAATATATTAAAATTCCCTCCTTTTTAATATTATATAGAAGAAGCAAAATATCTTAGTTAATATATCCACACCTATAATGCAGCTTGCCCGGCAGTTAGAATTTAACTAATAAAGAAGTAATAATAAAGGGAGAGGCACTTATTTTATATAGTAAGGAAACCCCAGAAATAATTATAAAACTATAACTAATAAGATATACTAATATATAAATATTTCAGATTTGAAACTAAATAACAGTATTAGCTTATAATCTTTTCCCCTATATATTCTATATGTAACTATAATAGGAAAGTATTCTAATTAGAATTCCTTAGAAATAATAAACTATAAAGATATTATAACTAACACTAAAATAAAATACATTAAGAAACTATTATTCCTTATTTCTATCTATAGGTATCTAATAAGTATTAAATAAAGAATTAATAAAAAATAATATAGCTATAGGTTAAACTAATAAACACCATAACTAATATAAAAAGAAGAAATATGAATATTAATAATATTACTATTCACTTAAAAAACCCTTATTAGAAGAATCCTTCCAATGAACTATATCCCAAAAAGAAATAAAAAATGGAAATATTTATACTAACGGCAAAATTAGAGAAATAAAAAGAGAAGGAAATAATAAGAAATAATATAAGAGAAGAATTATTTGAATTAAAAATAAAGAAATATATCCAACTAAACTAATTGCTACAGCTGAATTTTAAAATCTCTCTCTATAGTAATAAAAAGCTAAGAAATAATATACTAGATAATGTAAATTAATATAACTAATAATATTCTTATACTATTACCTATTATCCCTATCCACCACAGGCAGTATATTTATATAATAAAAAGCTAAACTAAGTTAATAATAATCTTAATAATATTACTATTTAATAATAACCTACTTTCACCTTCTAAGTAAGTTTCTATTAAATTGCTACTAAAGTATACTAAGCTATTACTAACGTTACTAGTAAGGAAGAGTATCTAATAAATTAATAAAAATCTAGAATAGAAAGATATATATAAGGTTTTCACTAAAAAAAATATCTACTTAGTAGTTATAATTTATTTAATAAGTATATCTACCTCTAAAGCTGCAGCTTTTAGAGAAATATCCGTAATTAAGATATAGTAAAGCTATACTAACTATAAGTATTCTTCCAGCCTAATATCTTAAATGTATTTTTCTCCCCAGACTTTATTAATAGCCTTAATAAGAATATAATCTATAATAATATTTCTGTAACTAAAATCAATAAGTATAAGAAGATATTCTAATATATAAAAGTGAGAATACCAGTAGAAATACACTAAAGATTTATATCTTAATAATAGGGTAAGAATATTAAACGTTAAATAAATATTAGCGGCAGTATACTTAATAATATCTTTATCTACTATTATATTAATCTATAGAAAATATAAAATATCTACTTTAATAAAATATAGAAAGGCTACTATATTAACTTTAAAAAATAAACTTTAAAGTATTTTAATAATATAGAGAGAGTATTAATATAGACTCTTAAGAACTACCTTATAGAAAGAGGTATATACTTCTCTATAAATAAAAGTATAATTAGAAAGAACCTAGTAGAAATTCTTAAAAGAAAGATACTAATAATATAGGTAGTGGAAAGTATTAAGGTTAATTAATAGAAATACCTAGCCTTCAGATAAAAGATTATAAAAAACCCTAACTTTATTAATAACTTTCTAAAAATAGGCGAATATATTTCCATTAATTAATAACCTTTAATATTAAGAAACGTAATAATAGAAATAACTACCCCATAGTTAATATTAATAACATTAATAATAAGAATAATATTAATATTAAACCTACAGCCGACGGAGCCAGACACTTATGTAAATATTAACTTACTAAAATTCAAAAAGATAATAAATATTATAAATAAGGGGGAAAGATACCCCAAGTTAACCAGACCCCCAAGGCTTTATATCTACCTTAAAGGAAAATATTAATTAATATTAAAGTATTATATCCTCTTCAGCTACTTTAATAAGAAGGTTAAATTCTTGTTCAGTAAGGTATATAGAAATAATAATAAATACACTAAAGAGAAGCATAATATCTTTAAAAGATAAGATATAAATATTTATTACTTAATATATTAGCTATAATATTAGCTGGAATATAGCAGGAGGAGTATTTAATAATATATTAGTAGAATAAGTATATTTATACTATAAGATATTAATTTTGCTACTCTAAAATAACCTTACAATTATCTAAATAGCTATAATAGTTAAAGATAAGTTTAAAATATCTATAGTTTACTCTAACTACTATAGAAAGTGGAAGAATATAAACCTTAAGACTTTTACTAAAAACTATAAACTTACCAATATATCTAAAACCTTTAATATAATAATAATATAAATTAATCTTATCTAATATATCTACCTAAATCTATAAGATTTACAGACGAAACTTAGTAAAAAGATATATATAACTATATATTAGATATATAATATAACTAATATACTCTATGATATTATAAATAAAGTTTGGTGAACTATCGACAGACTATATAAATATATAATTAAAATACTTAAAAGCTAAAAGTAATAATTCAAACAGAAATGTATCTATATTATAAATTATACTTAATTCCTTATAAATAATATATATAGAACCTAAAGGTGAAACTAATAGTTTAGCTGCCCTCAATTAACTTATCTATAATATATATAAGATTATAACGCCACTTTATAATAAACCCACAAGAAGATATACGGAGGAAATATGTAAAATAAATACTAAGTATACTTCAAACTAGTATATAAATACTAATTAACGAAATATACCCCAGAGTAATATAAAGTAGCTACCTTACAGTTTAAAAAGACGTTTATTATTAATATGTTAGTAGTAGAGGAGATTACTATATACCTCAATAATATATTTCCTATAGAGAAGTCAGAAGAGAGAATATATAAAAATATAAACAAAATATGAAAGAATAACTTTATAGCTATCTACTTTACCATAGTTAATAGTAAGAAGAAAGCTATTAAGTTTATAAAACTTACAGAGATTCTTTAGAATTATATCTTTTATTACTTAATAACTGCCAATAGATTAAAGACCTTCCTAACCTTATAATATTCTAAAGTTATTTTTAATGGTATTCTTCTAGATACTAAAGTAGGTAGACCCTCTACTAAAGATATATAATAACTTAGAATTCTCTAGAGGATTCTTTCAAATATCTTTCTAGATATAATAGCTTTAAAGATAATTATTGAATTAAGAGATAAATAAGATTTTATAAATTTCAGTAGAGTAAGAATACTTATATTCTTTAGAGATATTAACTTTAATATTATACTTATAGTTATAATATTTCTACTAAGTCTTCCTAATATAGACTACCTTTAAATTTACCCTATAACTTTAATAATAAAACTAAGTAAGAAGAAGTATTACTATCTATAGAAAAAGATAATAAATATCTATAGTTTTCTATATAAAATAATTCTTATAGTAAGATTATTAACTTTCTTATAGAAATCAAAATATAATAATTTTATAAATTATTTAGCTACCTTAGTATCTATAAGTTAAATAATATACTTAAGAAAGTAGGTGAAACTATAATAACTAATAAAATTAAGGTAATTATAAAAAACTGCTATTAATACCAGATAAAAAGTAAAATACTATATTAGTTTAAGTTTAACCTTGAGAATAGCTATATAATTTATATATAAATTACTATTAATATTATATATCTTAATAATAATAGGTTTATCTCATATACTATTAATATTCCAATAGTATTTATAGCTGTAAGGTTTATAAAATATATCTTTATGAAAGATATATAATATATACTGAAAGTATATTAAATTAATATATATTAGAATTTCCTATATAAATTTATTACTAATATAGAGTATAACTTTACCGCTGAAAACTTTAAGAAAAAAGCTAGTAATATAGATAGTAAGAATAAAATTATATTAGTTAAAGTCTATAATAATATTAGTAAAATAGAATATTACTATATTTCCCTATAGAGAGTATATAAGATTATTTAAAATAAGATATTAGAAATTAATAGAAAAGAAATATTATAGAATATAGTTAAGGTAGTTAATAATATATATAGTCTAAATAGCCTTATGCTAACTTTACTAATCTTTAAAGTGTATCTATATCTTAACCTGATATGATTATTATCTCTAGATATTATAAGATATATAATAGCTATCCAGAAGAAAATAAAAAGGATATATAAAATCTATATTTAGAAATATATTTCTAATATTCTAAATATATATAATAATCTTTCTATTACCTTAGTTTACTATCTGCTATTATAATTAGAGGTATATATTTATTATAAATACTAAAAATAAATAGAATTCTGTAAATATATTTTAATTAACGGTAAGAAATATATTATAAAGATACATAGTAAATTCAGTATTTTTAGATTAATAATAATTAAACTATATTATTAACTATATACTAAAATAATAGAAAACTAAATACTATATAATAGTTAGCTACTAGAGAAATATTTAAAAGAGGAAATATTAATAGTAATACTAAATAAGGAGAGGCTAAGATAATAAGAGTAACTATATAAAAATATAATCTTTATTATAGAAGCTAACTTTATAAATAATATTTACTATAATATTTATCTGATAATAAAAGAAATTTTAATATTAGCTAAAGTTATTGAACATTACTAATATAGCCTTATTTAAATAACAGATAGCTTTTTTAATAGCTTATATATTATAAAATGGGAAACTCTACAAGCTAAGAGTATACTCTACCTTAAATACTTTAATATCCAAAAATATAATAATATAAAATTCTTCAGCCTCCACTTCATTAATAAAATGAAAAATATAGATAATATACTATATAAAAAGTTATAGTTAATTATTAAAAGCTTTAATAATTAGGGGAAAACTAATATTCTTATATAGTTACTAATAATTTAATACATTAGCTACTATTTAATATTAATATTATTAATAATATTTAAAAAGATAACTTCTATAAAAATCTACCTCCATAATATTATATAAGTATATATATAAGCGGAGATAATACTAAATTACCTTATATTAATAAAGCTACCTATAAACTTATATAACTTATATTCAGAGGATATTATTATTATTATAGTTTAACTACTATATACCCTCATAAAGTTAGATACTTATTAGTATATAATATATTTTAGCTACCATAAAAACTAACTATAAACAGAATCTTTATTATATAATTTATACCTTATAATCTTCGGACTTAATAACCTACACTTCAGTATTATAAATATATAAATAGATAATATTCTTAAACTTTACTTATTTAACTTAAATAATAAAAAAGAGAAGAAGCTTCCATAAGTGAAATTTACAGCTAAACTAAAATTAATATTTATATAATATAAATTCCATATATTTAATAGAGGTATAATTATCCTGAAGAATAATAGTAATATTACCCTTACCTAAAAAGGATAAAATAAGAAAGTTAAACTTATTAACTATATATTTAAAATTATTTGGTTACTTTTGCTTTGTACCGGTGGTGGTATTTAAGCTTTTCACCCTATTCGCCGTGGCGTGAGGATCCCTTGGAACTTCTGCCCCCCATACCCAGAACGCATAGAGATAGCGTCAACTCTGCTTTGCTAATATGACATTACCGGCGTTTCCGAATATCTCTATCAGGCCAGTTGTTTGCTTCTTCAGTAATAACTATTAGCCCCTCCCATATCTGAAATTATAGAATTAATATGTATTAAATAATGAATATAAGAAGTATATATAGCCTCTATATACTAACCGGAGGTATGTTTTAACCTCTCTATTATAGCTTAATATTAAAGTCTAATGCTAGAGAATATGAAGAAACTTAATAAATACCTAATATAGTAAATAAGTAACTCTACAAGAAACCTAACGTTTATTCCCACTAATATTAAGATAATAAGGTAATATATATTTATTAATAGATTCTTTACTAATAATAGTAATATAATATTCCAGCTTAAATTTATTCTTATTCTAGAAATAGAAGACGTTAATAAGAATAATAATATTATTAAACTTAGAGGTAATATTATCTACTTCTTCTTTACTAAATTAAAGAAAGTTATATATAATATACTAATATCTAAGGTTTACAGTATAACTGCGGAAGTAAATATGGAATATATAATATTCACTCTTTTTAGGTAATTAACTAAATATCTTAAGATATTAATAGTATTAATACTAATTTATATTAACTTCTATTTTCTCTATAAATACCCTATTAAATTAGATATTACTAAAAAGAAGTAATTTATGATTTATATTATAGCGTTGTAATAATTCTATAAGAGGAGGAAAATCTTTAAGATTTAATATATTAATAGTAAAGATAATCTTACTAATTATATAACTAAAGTATCTAATAACTAAGTTCTTAAAGTATTTATTACTATAAATAAAGTAAGTATAAGGATAAAAAATAAGTTATAAGGGCCACAGAAGGTAATAAGAGGAGAATATAAGGGTAAAGAAGGTAATGAAATGGGCGCCAGCCGCTTAGGCTGGAACAACTAAACAAATAAAACAAAACAACCTCCCCTAAGTCCAATCCTTCGGCAATGGAAAATAGGGGGAAAAATCTAGAAAAATATATCAAATTAAGAGCGCCATATTCGCAGATCTACAACGTAAATAGCGCCTCAATCGCAAAAGTAGTACTCCAGATCGTGTAGGGTAGTATAGTATGTAAATTCTATATATCCTGCTACTATTCCCAAGTCTAGTATTACAGACATAAGCTTACAGCCTGTGTATATATACTACTTACATAACAACCAAAGCCTACAGCTGAAGCTTAAGCTTATTATAATCCTCCCCTTAGACTTATAGTAAATTCTATATTATAAATCTAATAAAACTATCTATAATACCTTAATTACCTCTATCCTAGCTGTTTTAGTATATCCTATTCCATCACCTTATCTCTACTAGCTAACCTTATTTACTTATTATATATATACTAATAGTTATCCCAGAGTAGCTTTTAGACTAACTATAGCTATCCTCCCTATTACAGTAGTTACAAAAATATATAGAAAGTAAAGCTAGTAAGGATATTCTATTTAATCCAGACTTAGTAATTAATTCACTAATATATAAACTATTCTTTTATATAGTCAGAAAGTTATATAAAATTCCGTAGCCTAAAATAATCAGCTTACAGTAAGATTTACCCTAATAGATAAAACACTAACACTAAGAGAATATAATAAATAGATATTAGAGGCGTAGATTTAGAAGGACTATATAAAGGAAATCTAACCCTCAAGCTTCACTAAACTACTACTAAAAAAGTAGAATTAGATTATCAGAACCTACTTCAGACTATTTACTACAATCCTAATATTATCCCTTTACATCCTAATGTAGTTAACCTTTATAGTATGCTAGACTAAGTTTGTTAATATAGAATCTAAAGTATTTACTAATAATTAACTTCCAGCATAAAACTAAGAGAATCTATAATTTTAAGTATATTAGAATCTAACAGTAATAAGGCTACAGCTATATATATCTTAATAATACTTATTAGTTAAGTAGGGAATATAATAGCCTCCCTATTGAAATGGGGTGGAATAATAACAACAAAAATAAATAAAAGAACTCTATAAAAGAGTGGCTGTAATGGCTATACGGCCGTGGCCGTATAGCTGTACTAAAAGGAATGAAAATGAAGGGAAAAACTGGCTTCCGTTGCTGCTGTAACTGGCTTGCTATGCTACGGTTAAATATGTGGCTACGTAGGGCTGTAGCCCTATGTATAGCTAGTGGCTACGTAGCCTCTCTGTATGGCCTAGTTGGCCCTATAGCCACTTATAGCCTCATGGCCCCCAGGCTTATCATAATCCTCCCTATTTTTGAAAGCCTGCGCCCCCGCGCGTTCAAAAATCTAGACAAAAACAACCAAAACCTAACCAGCCCCGCAGGGTAAAAAAAAAGTCGAAAAACGGATTCGAACCATGGCCCTCGGCCATGCGTACGTACGTACGTAACCCCTTGGCCACGAAGCCCTTATCGTTCATACCAACAAACCACTTTCGTATCTATAAGTATTACCTCCCCTGGCTGGAGGTCTATCAAAGTCGCCACGCGGGGCATATATACCACTCCTGGGGGTATTCTTCCTCCCCAGAGTGGTCTTTCCTTTCGAACCAGGTATTTTTGATATGGTCTTATATGCGTAATAATTGATAAATTGTCGTAACTGTAGAGCTGTATTCGGTTGGGTTTCATTTTTCTTTTTCGTGAGGCCTCGAGGGCCCTAGGGTGGCATATGCGTGGCCGTAACGTAGCTATAGCTATATACGTTGCTGTAGGTTTGTTGCTTTTATTGATTATCGACGCTTTCGCTGTATGTATGGCTGTAGCTGTAGCCTACAGAAGCTGTAGCATCCGTATGGCTATAGCCTCCGCATGATCTATGGTATCCGTGGGATCCGTGGCATCTGTAGGGCTGTAGTAAAATAGTTGTATTCGAATGTAGTTGATGGCGTTAGTCTGCGAATAAGGTGGGTTGGTTGGTCTATTAGCCTAGCGGCAGGTCTGTTTGAACAGTATAGAAGTGTTTACCTGTCACAACCTAAAAGGAAGTAATAGGTATGAATCCTGGATGGAATCTCTATTGAAATGGGGTGAGATCCTGGATGGACCTCTATTGAAATCCGCCTCTGGGCACCATTGAAATGGGGTGGAACAACAATAATAAAAACAAATAAAAGAACCCTACAAAAGAGTGGCTGTAACGGCTATATGGCTGTGGCTGTATAGCTGTACCAAAAGGAATGAAAATGAAGGGAAAAACTGGCTTCCGTTGCTGCTGTAACTGGCTTGCTACGCTACGGTTAAATATGTGGCTACGTAGGGCTGTAGCCCTACGTACAGCTAGTGGCTACGTAGCCTCTCTGTATGGCCCAGTTGGCCCCATAGCCACCTATGGCCTCATGGCCCCCAGGCCTATCACACTATATCTAAATCTAAAATCCCTCAGAGCTTCAAGAAAACTAAAATAGTAGAAATAACCTACTTCAATTTCCCTCACCTCCTTAATATTATGTTTCCTAAATAAAAGAAGATCTATAATATTCCTAACGCTATATTTATATATACTATCTATATTTTTATATAAGAGCCTCCTCTCTAGCTTCCTTAAGATAAGCTACTTTCTTAAATCTAAAAGAATATTAAGATATAGTAAGAAAATATAGTCACTCAGTAGGAAACTCTTAGTTAAAATCTAGAAATAAAAGAAATACTAAAATAAAAAAAATAGCAAATATATAATAAGTCTGTAAATATAAATAGAAACTAATCTCCTAACTATTTTTATCCTTTAATATATTTCCTTAAATATATATTTTCCCATTATAATTAAATAAATACTTCTACTCCACAAAGAAAAAACAAAAATACTTTAGCTATTAAAACCTAAAACTAACTTTTAACTATTTAAAATAGTAGAAATAGTAAAATAGTAATATTATTTTTATAGTCTTCCTCCCTAAAACTTAGAGAAACACCCTAGAATCTAAAATTTCTAATTCTAAACCAGAAGAAATAGGATCCCCACAAAATATAAACAGAAAAGAAAATATAAATAAAAACTATCCTATAAGCCTACAAATCAGTATAAGAATATTTTAGATACTAACAGGCGAGAAATCCAGATCCTAAAGTAGTATTTTAAGATATACTACCTTCCTTTCTAGACTTAAACCCAGAAGATAAACTTTAAATATAGGATCCTTCAGTATCAGATTAGTAATCTTTCTAATACTTAAGAGATATACTTATCTATAAGTTAGTAATATAATATTATTATTATTATTACCTTCACTTAAGACTATAAGTTCCTCTATATCCTCTTCCTCCTTAATATCTATTAGTTCTCCTTTAGCTAGAAAAACTCTCTCTAATTCTAACTTTAGTTTAGATCTATAAATATCCAGATTAGTAGGTTCCCAGTATTTAGTTAATACTTAAATAAACTTTCGTAAGTAGTTTCTATTATAGATTAAACCTTAAATTTCTTCTCCAGATAGAATTACTAGCCTATATAAAAAAGAATCTAGTATATATAATAATATATAAAAAAGCCTAATCTATTAGTATTTAAACTTACATTCTAATAACTTATTAATAGTCTATTTTATATTATAAACTAATATAAGATTCTTAACTTCCAGTCTATCCTCTTGAAAGGTATTATTACAGGCTATGTCCGGATGTCCGGCTAGAGCTATACTCAGGCATCCGAAGCTAACCCCCTCGCTCGGGTGGGGCCCCAGTGGGCTCTATATAGTACTATATATACAGACTTTTCTATATACTTATGAAAGCTTCTCTTTTACTCCTTAGTTCTAAATAAATAGTATTTTACGCTACCTTCCAGTTAAACAAATTCAGGTCCAGCTTTTCATATATTTAGAACTCAGTTTTATTTACTATATAGATAATATTAAGTAGAGCGTAGCTTCCTACTAGTTAAGTATATAATCTAGTTAAGTATAACTTTTAGGATATAATACTATATAACAGATAACTAATATAAAGAATAATAGAGAACATTAGAGCCCCCCAGGATACCCCTATAGGTAGCAATCCTATAAGTAAACTACTTTAGTAGTAGTTATAATATATCTTAAGCTCTCTCTACTAGAAGATTAATAAGCTTTTATATAAATTAGTAAAATAAGATACTATAGTAAGTAATAACTTCCAGGTAGTTACTATAATAAATACTTCTAACTTATATTAAGATACTCTAGTAACCCCCAGAATAATATCTATTAGGATAATAATCCTTAAGGTTAATAATACTACTATATCCCCACTAGTAACTAATTACTAGAGAAAACCTCTTTCTCTATCTCTAAAGGTTTCAGATAAGTAGAAAGAATACTAAGTGTAAGTCTAATAGATAAAAACTAAGCTTAAGATTAACTACTACTTCTTTAATAGTAATTAGGAATATTAGTATCTAATTTACTCCTACTTAGACTCTAGTCTTCAGTAGATAGTTAAAACCTTCTATATAGTAGGAAAGCTAGAGAACTCCTATAACCTAAATAATTTTATAGGTTACCTAAATAGAATTTACCTAAATCCTAATAGTTAACCCCACACTATTACCTAGCTATAAAGCCTCAGATAGAAGGAAAATAAACACCTAACTACCTTTCTACCCTAATTTAAAAAAACTCTAGCTAACACTAAAGGATATATATAGCTAGATATAGTCCAGATCTCCCTACTAGAAGCTACCTTACTCCCCCACCTTAAGAAACTACTTATTACAGTTAACCTTCCTATAGAATATAAATTTTAATTATTTAAAATTCAAAATATAGCTTAGAAGCTTAAATATATAAAAGGGGCGTTAGTATACTACTAGCTACCCCACTAAAGATTTACTATTTATAATATAGAGAGTAATATTATAATAACTAAAATAGTTAAGAAGTAATAATAATATTAAAGTTTTAGCAGCTTCTCCTCTACCCCTAAGGAACACTCTAGAGACTACTAGAATACCTACTAATACTTTAAATACAGCAAGAAAAACTATATCCATAGAAACTATAGAGCCTAAAAATATAAAAAAACCAGTATAAAGATTATAAAAGCTACAGCCGCTCTAGATCACACTAGAGATAACTAGGAAGATAATACTACTCCACTTAGTAATAGTAAGGATTCAGGAAAAAAGTAACTCTAGAGTAAAATCAGACCCTAAAGCTAACTAAAATAGAAGTAACAAAATAGAAGAAATAATAGGAAAAAGAATAAGTAAGTAACTAATAATTAGCTATTATTTAAGCTAGAATTAATAAAAGTTACTCTATTAATATATTTATTAATATAAACTATAATATTTATACTATTATTAATATCTCCCTTATAAAGAAACTTTACCTCCTACTAGTTAATAAGTTAAAGAGATAAATAAAAAGATATACTACTAAGCTATTACCTAGTAATACCTAGAGGGTAACTATCCTAACTTTAGAAGTTAGTAACTATATATAGAAGATCTATATCCATATTATAGAGAACCTACAGCTGCTCTTATATCTCAGGCAGCTATAAATAGAAAATAATTACATTATCTATAACACTAAAGCCTAACAGATAATATACAGAAAAAGCAGTATAATAGTATACCTAGAATATTAGGATAAGCTAGTATAGCTTAAGGAGATCCAGTCAGCTTAGCTACTTAATACTAATTTATTTATATTTATCTATTAGCATACTACGCAGTATACTAATAAGATATTAAGCTCCTACTAAATTATATCTATTAGTCTAGTAGATATTAAAAAAATATTAGCTCTAAAAGTAGAAGTAAACCTAAGGGATTATATCCCCACAAACATCTTAAAAGAATTCCCAGATCTTTTCTATCCAGATTCAGTATACTAGCTGCCCCCCAGCTAACTAAGAATAAACTACTATATCCTATTAATCCCTAATAATAAGGAATAGGAACCAGACCTCCTATAGAAACCCCTCTACAGTATATTATAAGAGAAACTTCTAATACTTAGGAAAACCCTAGAGAATTTACTTAATAAGGAATTTATCAAAATAAGCAGCTTCTCTACTAATATCCTAATCCTCTTTATAAGAAAACCAGACAGAGGAATATACTTCTATATAAATTACAAAGCTCTTAATATAATTATAAAAAGGAATTATTACCCCCTCTCCCTTATATTAGAAACCCTCTAGAGGATTACTACTACCTACTAGTATACTAAACTTAATATTATTACTATATTCTATAAAATCAGAATTAATAAAGTAGATTAGGAGAAAATAGCTTTTTAGATATATTATAACCTCTTCAAATAGGTAGTATACTCCTTCAGACTTACTAATATCCCCACTATATTTCAACAGTATATTAATAGCTACCTATAATAATTTCTAGATAACTTTATTATAGTATATATTAATAATATTCTTATTTATATTAGTAACTTATAAAAGGAATATAAGGAGAAAGTCTACTAGATACTTAGCTACTTTACTAATATAAACTTTAAGTTAGATCCTAAGAAGTATAAATTCTCAGTCACTATAGTTAAATATATTAAGTATATTATAATAGCTAGAAAAAGCCTCTCTTATAATCCTAAGAAGTTAGAAATTATTACTAACTAGCTTCCTCCTAACTTACTAAAAAATATCTATAATTTCCTTAGGTTTATAAACTACTCTAAGGTTTTTATATTTCAGTATAATATTATTATAAAACCTTTAAACTACTTAACTTAGAAGTTAGTTCCTTTTAACTGGAAACTAAAGTAGTAAGAAACTTTCCTTATACTAAAATAACTCTTCACTATAAAACTGATCCTATAGATATTTAACCCTAACACTCTAATAATAATAGAGATAGACTATTTAAAGTATACCCTAGGAAGTATATTAACCTAAGCTAATAAAACTAGAGTAAAGTATCTAGTAGCTTTCCACTCCTAATACCTAACTCCTATAGAGTTTAATTACCTAATCCATAATAAGGAACTCCTTACGATACTAGAATATTTATAAGTATAGAGGGTGGAACTATAAAGTATTAGGAGGTTTAAGATCCTTACTAACTATAAGAGCTTTAAATACTTTATAAAGAAATAATAGCTTATAGAGAAGTAGAGCTAGTAAGCAGAAAAGTTATCTTAGTATAACTTTTACCTTAAATACTAGCTGGACGCCTAAGTAGTAACTTCTAATATTCTCTCCCAGAGGGAATAGAATACCCCTAAAAAGTAGAATAATAAAAAGTAATAGAGATAGATAATATAAATTATTCTAGATACTACTATCCCCACGGAGCCCCAAGTAGAATATATAGATATTACCAGTACCCAGATTTTTGAAGAAAAACTAGACTTATAAGAAATATAGAATTATACTACTAAGAAAGACTTTTTATATTAAAAGATTTTTATAATAATTTAGTAGGGGAAGTATAGCTTCCCCCCTAACCTCTATATTAAGATCTAGATTACTAAGTATACTATTAATATATTAGGATAACTTACTTTCAGAGAGAGATTTTAGATATTAGGTAATAAAGAGAGTGATAGCCTTCTTAACAAACTTAAAACTAAGCTAATACAGAAGTTATATAACTCCTCCCCTATAAGTCACCCAGAATATAATAATACACTAAAGATTATAAACTAACAGTTCTACTAATCTAGATAGTTATAAAGTATCCGCTAATTTATATATAACTGTAATATATACAGAAGTATTTATATCTAGAGGCAGACTAAGAAGGGATTCCTAAAGTCCCTACTGATACCTAACTAGTTACACTCTAATCTATTAATAGACTTTATTATTAACTTACCCCCTATAAAAAGATAAAGTAGCTATTACCACTAGGTTATTATTAATTAACTAAATAGAATCCCTATATTAGAGGAGATAGATATAATAGAAGTAGAAGTATATACCTAGTAGTTCCTCAGTTACTACTATAGATTCTATAGAATACTATATTCTATTATAAGTAATAGAGAATCTAACTAGGTAAGTTACTTCTAGAAGAAGTTCTATAAGTTAATAGATATTATATACCTACTAAGTATTAGTTACCACCTACAGACTAACAGAATTATAAAATAATATAACTAGGAGATCTAAATAGTTTTAAAAATATTTACCTACTAGTTTCAGGATAACTAGAATAACCTACTACTTATTATATAGTTAGCTCTCTATAACTAGTAGTATAATATAATAGAGACTATACCTTTCTTTATAAATTATAAATATTATATTAACTTTATCCTAGTCACTAAGAAGTATACAGAACTACCTAATAGTAATAAAACTGCAGCTTACTAACTAGTTAAGAGAATATAGTTAGTAATAATATATATCTATATAGAAATAGTTACTACTCAGTAGAAATTAGAAACCTAAGTAAATAAAACTTAATCTCCTGCAGATTAGTATTAAATTAGTAATAAAATATAATTAAATATATCTAACTATAAGTTACTAAGGTTAAGCTGAAAGCTAGCTTAGTTACACTATAAGTATATAATAATAAAAATTCTCTTACTATATATTATAAAGTTAGATACTTTAGAGTTTATTTACCTATAGTTTTATATAGATTTACTTTAGAAAGTTACTATTAATTTACTATCTGGGTAGGTTATAGTTAATAGCTAGCTGCTACTATTAGTAGATAATAATAGGGAGGTTAAATAGTTAGTTAAAAGTATTCTTACTGTGAGGATATACTAAGTAGAGAGAAGATACTAATAAGAAGCTCTTATTAAATAGGAAGGATATATAAACTCGATATAAGAACCTATTGACGCTATTATAGATATAGTAGCTCTAAAGTAGTATAAGGTAATATATAGGCTAATTATAGATAATAATAGAGATTTAGCTTATAGCCTCCAGCTAGGCGGCAGCTGGAGAGGAGGGAGGTAATATTACAGACTATATCCAGATATCCAGCTAGAGCTATACCTAGGTATCTAAAACTAACCCCCTCGCTTGGGTAAAGCTCCAGTAGGCTCTATATAGTATTATATATACAGACTTTTCTATATACTTATGAAAGCTTCTCTTTTACTCCTTAGTTCTAAATAAACAGTATTTTACGCCACCTTCCAGTTAAACAAGCCCAGATCCAGCTCTTTACAGGTATTAGCCTAATAAATATTAAAATTATCTACAGCTTTCTTATATTAGTCTGTAATTATCTTTATAGTATTCTTTCTATCTTTCTCCAGCTAAATAAATATTCTAATCTATAATTATAATTCCTCTTCTTTTATTCACACTAATATTTAATCTAAAATTCTCTATATAGATATTAGTATCTTAATTAGTATAATTACTTTATATTTATATTTAAGGTAAAAAAGAATATATTTTATTAAGGTTTAAATTATTTTCTAATCTGCAAATAATATTATAAGCAGTAGGAAGTAAGGATTTTTATTACTATTCCCTACTATATATACTAATAAAGTATAGATAATTAGCTAGTAACTAACTTTAATAACTCTATTAGCCTGCAGGTTATAAATAAAAATAATCTATTATTTTATACTATACTATTTATTAAATTTAATAATATATTATTTATTCTTAAGGTTACTATTAATAATAAGTATACTATAGAGACTATATTATATAATAACTTCTTCCTATAGGAACTTTATAATAGCTTTTAATATTACTTTATTTAGCTATTACACTTCCAGTTATCCTATAAAAATATCTCTAGTTTTAATAAAATACTACTTACTTACTCTCTAGATATCCAGATTAATATAGCTAAATAAATATCCTTACAGAATTATGAAGCTATAAAAGTTACTAGTATATTAGGCTTAATATAATTAATAGTTTAAATAATATTTCACTACTTTATAAACTTCCTTATATATACTTATCTAGTAATATTAGTTAGCTAGCCTATAAAAAACTACTTCTTAGCTATAATACCCACTTTTATTATATACTATAGTAATAAGTTTCTAATAAATTATAGAATTATCTTCCACTCACTATAATGTTAGCTTATATAAAGTAGCTTTAGTGAAGAGTAGTTAATCATACAGTTAGAAAGTTAATATTTTATATTTAAAAGCTCTAAAATAGGTTAGGTTAATACTAAATAACCTCTTTAGAGTTACTAAAAAGTAAGTAATCTACTGAGATTTATATAATTAGATCTGTAAATTACTTAGTATAATGCTAGAGAGTATCAGTTTTAAGTTTATATTATTACTAGTAACTAGAGTAATATCTATATTAAAAACCTCCTTAATATATTACTTATCACTAAGGAAGTAAACTTTATTAAAGAAAACTCAAGTATTTATATCTATAAAAAAGATTTACTTATTAATCTAGTTATTAATATCTTTTTCTTCTATATTATTAATTTTATCAGAAAACTTAGAGAGTTTCTAAAATAACCTATTAGCTACTAAGTTTATTATTCTACTAATATAACAGACTTTAAAGTTAAATATCTATATTTAAGATATCCAGTAAATAATAAGAACTTCTGGAAGATCTGAAGCTACACTATTAAGCTAAGCTATAAGTATCTTTATATTTATTTCTAATAGAAAATACTAGCTATATAGATAGTTACAAACTTACTTTAAAGTTTTTAATATACCCTAAAGCTCTTTCTTTCTTATATTATAATTAAGCTCTAAGCCTGTAAATAAACTACTCTTATAGTAGGTAATAACTCTCTTCTATTTAATAAATTATCTAAGAATTACATTCCAGCTAATTCCACTAGTATCCACTACTAAGTAAATCTAACCTCCCTCTTAGCTATAGTTAATAGAAATAAGTATAGAAGCATTATAAAGCTTATCTTATAGCTAACTTATTACTATCTTTTAAAGGTTAAACTATTAGAAAGAAATATTCTTCTTAAGTAAATTATTAAGTAGCTAGATAATAATAAAATAGTTCTTTACTTAAACCTAATAGAAAGTAATAATACTTAAGAATAAATAGACTTTAGAGATATTATAGTATACTTTCCACTCCTTAATTTTAGTAATCTTAGATTCTTCAGACTATTAGCTATATATCCTACAGATATAGCTTATAATAGTGACAGTTTCCTATACCCACTATAACTTAGCTACTATAATAATACAGCCAGTAAGTTTAATATTCACCAGAACCCTATTAATATTCTAAATATACTCTAGAATATACTTATAAATACCTAGGTAATATAAATTATCTTCTCTATTATATATTATTATTAGCCTTTTAATTACTATATTATCTAGAAAAACTTTATAATAGTTAGGAATTAAGTTATAGAGAATCCTTATTATAATCCTCATAAACTAAACAATAAAGTTAGTATCTCCTATAAGTAAAATATAATATTTTAATAAACCTAATAGAATTATAAATATAGTTAAATTCCTACTTTTTAGATTAAGAGGAATTTAATTATAACTTAAGAAAATATCGAGAAAAAACAAAAACTTATATATACTAAAATCTTCCAAGAACTTATCTACTCCAGATAGTAACTCTATATCTTAAATTATAACACTATTAATCTTTATAACTAAGTTAATAAATCTTATCTTACTATTCTTCTTCCTAATAAGAAAAAAAAATTTCAGTATATAGTATAGCTATACTTCAGAATCCTATTTTAAATATCAACTCTAAAGATCTTAATAATATCTTTAATCAGTCCCTTAAGAATTAAGATAGATCTTACTTACTATACTTTATATAGAGTAATCTTAATTATCTATAGTAATATTACTAACTTAAGTAGCTTACTATAATAACTAAAATTATAAGCTAGACTTTACTTTCATACTTTCAGAATTTCTACTAGAAATTCTTTCTCCAGCTTATATAAGTAACTTACTAAATCTATAATTTTATTTAGATATTCTAAAATTAGATATTCCTTAGTATTAATCTTCAAAAACTTTAGTATAATTATATCTATAAATTATCCCTTAAAAATACTCTTAATAATTTTCTCTACTTCTATTTACACTTTCAGCTTCCACTTAAAATTACCCTCTAAAATTATCCTATCAGATAGTATATTATTAACTAAATTAATCTTCTTATTTTTTATTTTATATATTATATTAATATCCTTAACTAATCCTCCTTATATATCTACTATTACTATATATTTAGTTACACCTAGGAAGCTCTCCTCCTGGTTATTAAATATAATATCTAACGTTATTATTATCTCCTAGCCTCTATAATATAGGCTCTTTTAACTCTTCTTCCTTCTTACTAAAGCTTACTATACTAATAGTTTAGATCTATAAAAACTATAGGAACACTTCCTATTATAGGATAGATAATCCAGACTATATTTTCCAAAAGATATAATAATATAGTAAATCTCCTAAACCTTCAGCTCTATAGCTTAGCAAACTAAAACCTCTAAAATCTCCTGAAACTCCTTCTCTAAATTATTAATCACTATAATAACCTCTTTATTATTATCTAACTATATCTAAACTTCTTCTAGTATCTAATCCTACAGCTATAGCACAAAATCCGTAAAATCTGAATTAAAACTAAGTAGTAATATATCTAACTCTTCCTCCTCCTCTTCCTTATATCAACTATCTCTTCCCACAAAAAAATAACTATCTACTAATATAGAGTTATTAGTAGAAACTACTAATTTTCCTCCCCTACAGAAAGAGAAAAATCACACACTTTTTGAATCTAGTTAAAACTACCCACATCTATAATAATATTATAGAACTTCACTATTAAATCAAGTATATAAAATAAAAGTAGGATATTTAGCCTATTATTTTTAGACTAAAACACACCCATAATCCAGTTCAGAGTATAATCCAGTATTATTCTAATCTTAATAATAAATAAAACACTTAAAACCAAATCCTTTATAGTGTAACCTTTAGGCGCAACAAAAAATCCTATATTAGAGATATAATAGTTACCCAACTAAATATCCTTCATTATTACTCTAGTGAAATTAGTTATATAACTAATATTAGTAATACTATAGAAACTTAATCTCATTAAAATTATACAGAACTATAGATTAGCTACCTATATATACTTCTTTAAAATAATATTAATTACAAAATTTATATTAATAATTCTATAAACTTTTAAATTTACTAAACCTGCAAATTAAATATTAATCTAGAAATATATTATAATAAAATTATATACTATCACTAAAATTATTATTATCCAGTCTACTATAGAGATGACCTTAATTATAGAACCTACTATCTTAATATCCACACTATAACTCTAAATAATATTACTAAATTAAATCTATAAATATATCCCTCCTATATTACTAGATATTCTAGAAGGTAGAGAAACTATCACTACTTATAGCTTAGCATACTTATAATTCTAGTATTCTATCTACTTACAGATTACTTAACTCTATTTCCTAACTTTATTATAAAATCCCACAAAATTCTTATCTGCAGGAAGAAAAATATTCTAAATTTCTTTATTACTAAAATAACTATCTATAACTATCTTTATATACTTATAGTTAACCTAAGTATATATAAGTTAGTTATAGTAAAGTAGCTCCTTAGGAACTAAAACTTACCTATTAACTTTCTTATAATAAATATAATATATAAGGTTTTAATTCTCTTTACTAATTAGGATTATAAATATAGAAGTCTCACTCTTACTAAGCTTCTAAATAAGCTACTAATAAGGTAGCTTCTCTATATTAGGTAGTATCTCTTTATTATTAAATATAAGCTTTATCACTCTTATATCCTTAAATATCTATATAGTTGTAAGCTTATAATATATAGTAATTAAGTCTATAAATATAGTAGTCTTTAGCTTACGTAAGTTATATAGTAAATAGTAATTATTAGTTAGCTTTATCCTCTCTATTACTCTAACCTCCTCAGAAGCTATTCTCTCTAGAACCTTCTCTAAAACTATATTAATATACTCTACTAACGTAAAGCTAACTACTATAATATCCAGAACTATATAAATATCTTCTATCTAGCTTCCCCTCCTCTCTAATATTAACTAGTTTTTCTGTAGGATTTTTATAGAGATAGATATTATTAACTAAGCTTAAGTAGTCTGGTATTTATCCTGAAATCTAGTAGTAGTAAACTACTATTATATTTCACTCTAGGTGTATTATTATAGTAAACTCTAGAAGTTAGTAAACTAGATTCACCTATAAATTAATACTACTAAAGTTACTAAGAACTATTAAAATCTCTTAGTAATAAAAAGAAAAACTATCTTACAGTTAGACTAATTGCTAGCTTATCTATTAAAAATAATATTACCTTTAATTCTTTCCAGATTCTAATAGATCTACCTAATATAATAATAGTAGTTAAATATATTAAAATAGTAAATACCTTCAGAAATATACTATAATAACTACTAGTATATAAGCCTTTAGTAACTATCTATTCTACACTAATAGTATAATATAGAAATAGTTGATATAAATTAATCCTAATATTTATTATTTTAATAATTAAGTTAATCTTAAAACTTACCTCCTCCTCTCTTATAAAACTAGCTTTTATAACTTCTACTATACTAAACTACTAAATTTATAATATAAACTATATAACTATCATAATCACTTAGCTTAATAATATATAATTCTGCTACTAAACTCTAAATCTCTCTAAAATTATCTATAAACTTTTATAAATTAGCTTCTATCTTAGTAATAATTATCTAGTTAAAACTCAAATCTTTAAACTAACTTAAAAACTACTTACTATTAAAACTAAATTTATCTATAATTATATTAACTTTCTTAGTAGCCTTTATAATTTTAAACCAGAAAACTATACTTATAAAAACTGCTAAAATTCCTATAGAAGCTAACTAACCAGTTAATTACTTAAGGAGGATCTAGTTACCTATTTATTAAGCTAGTAAATACTTAACAAAATACTAAGATATTTTAACCAGTTGAAAGATCTTACAGTAAAGATCCCTAATAATCTCCTTAAGAAATTAAAATGGAAATTAGTATAGAAAAATATAAATAAAATCAATATCAGGTAAAATAATATCCCCACAGATTCTCACTCTCTCTTAAAAGTTATTTATAATAGTCAGATAGTTAACCACTCCAGATAAGTTATTAGAAGCTAGATTAATACTATAGTTTATAATATAAAATTCCTTATTAGGATTACAGCTAGCTGTAGGATCTATAATATTATAGATACTTATTAGAATATCCCTAGTTACCTACTAAATATACTTATCAGCCACTATAACTTTAATAGTATATCTATACTATATACTACAGTAAAAAGAGACTTTAGTAACTATCTCACACTCTAGCTTATATAATATCTTAAATATAGCTTTATAATTATCCAGAAAATCAGAAATATTATTAACTATAAACTTAGGAGTATTCTCAGACTAAGAAATTATCTTTATTATTATCAGCTAAGTAGATTAAAATTTAGAGAGTATTATAAAATTCCCTATAGTTATCAGACAGTTAAGTAAAATATTAGAGATCTTAGGAGTAGATACTTAATAACTTTAGTCTATATTATAGTTAGATAAAGAAGTATCACCTGATTCCTCTAGAATATTTATTATATAAAGTTAGATTTTCTTAAAAGCTAAATTATTAAAAGATAAACTAGTAATAATTAGCTAAAGAAACTTAAGAGCTTTCTCCTTATTAATATTTAACTATTTAGTAGTTATTATAGTAAATATTATATTTTTAGTTATTTTTTAATTATTAATATATAATAATAAAGTAAATCTTAATATTATATAAAAAAGTAGCTATCTTAATTAGGATTAATCTCTCTAATATTTTCTCCCTAAGCTCCCTTAAATACTTTATTCTTACCTTTATATAAAGTTAAACCTATAAATTCATTCTTCTCCTTTAGACTTTAATATTAGCAGTATAAACTTATATCTTCTATAGTCTTCCCTATCTTACTACTTTTCAATTATAATATATTATATAATATTTTTATTACTTTTCTATAAATCTTCCTATCTTATAAGTAACCTATTTCCTTATTAACTTACCTCTTTTTATATTATTTCACTACTTCTTAATAAGAATTAAGTAAAGTAACTTTATTAAATTTATCAATCTTATAAAACTCCCTTCAGCTTAATAAACTATCCTGAATTTTCTGATTTTATATATAATTCTTCTTTATCTTTTTTATTATATTATTATAAATTAGATACTACTTTCTAGACTAAATTAGAAACTCTACTCCACTTTCATAAAAAAAGATAAATATATTTTTAAGTTTCTTATATTACTTTTAGGATCTTTAATATTTCTACTAATTTACAGTTAGAATATAGTTATTATTCTTTACTATTTATTAATATTAAGTCTGTAAATAAACTTATTATAATTATATAGAACTTAAAAAGCTCTATCTATAAATCTTAAAGTTCTTAGTATTATCCAGCTAGTTAAGATAATATATTATATTATAATTTTTAACTTTAACTTATCTAAGATAGTATAAGAGTACCTCCTTATCCTGATCCGGAAGGAACTAAAAAGAAATATATCTACCTCTAGGTACTATTAAAGTAGGCACTAGCTGCTTAGGCTAAAATAACTAAATAAATAAAATAAAATAACCTCCCCTAAGCTTAATCCTTTAGTAATAGAAAATAGGAAGAGAAATCTAGAAAAATATATTAAATTAAGAGCGCTATATTCGCAGATCTACAATATAAATAGCGTCTCAATCGTAAAAGTAGTACTCCAGATTATATAAGGTAGTATGGTATGTAAATTCTATATATCCTGCTACTATTCCTAAGTCTGGCGCTACAGACGTAGGCTTACAGCCTGTACGTACATACAACTTATATAACAACCAAAACCTACAGCTGAAGCCTAAGCCTATCACAGTAAATAGAGGATATTACTACTAAAAAGCTTTAAAGTATCTAAGTGATAATAATTTAAAAATATACTTTTATAAGTAAACGCTTTTTGCAGCATTTAAGTAGTTTTTAGTATACCTAAAAAGATATATATAACTAATAGCTATTTTTTACGTTTTACGCTATTTTTACGTTTTACGCTATTTTTGCGTTTTACGCTATTTTTACGTTTTACGTTATTTTTACGTTTTACGCTATTTTTATATTTTACACTATTTTTATATTTTACGCTATTTTTATATTTTACGTTATTTTTGCGTTTTACGCTATTTTTACGTTTAACGATATTTTAGGCTTTTGCTATAAAAGAAAGTATTGCCAGTATTAAGTTAACTGGATACTAATATAGTAAAAGCTATAGTAGCGTATTATATACTAGTTACCCCACTCTTTGGACTAATTAGATAAGAGGAATCATCCTATAGATTAATTCCAACGGCATATAGTATATATATATACGCCGTAATATAAACTTGAATATAACGAAATAGAAGTATTAGTTACAATCGAGTTACAAAGAATCGATCGATTACGAATATTTACCAGTTATAAACTAATAGTAAGTATTAACTTTAGTTTAGCTATAAATTCCACTTACTGAAGCTTTTTCTCTTCTTTATTATTAAACTTAGATAAGCAGAGACTAAGGGTATTATCTATTTATATATTTATAATACTAAAATATAGGTTATTAAGTCTAGAGATTATATGGTATAGATTATATAATAAGATTTTTATTTATAGTAAGTTTTGATAGTAGCTGAAGTATATTATATACTAATAAATATCTAACTTTATAAAGTTATATAATAATTAAATTATAATAATAATAATATCCTCTAGATATAAGCTATATAAGCTTATAGTTAGCTTCGCCAGTATAAGGTAATTTAGTATTATCTTTACTTATATATATACCTAAATAATATCTTAGAGGTAAACTTCCGTAGTAATTATATCTTTAAGTATTACTAATAATACTAATATTAGATAATAGCTAATTTACTAAATTATTAGTAACTATAAAAGAATAATGGTTTTTCCTTAATTATTAAAGTTTTTAAGAACTAACTATAACTTCTTATATAATATATTATTTATATTCTTAACTTTATTAATAAAGTAGAAGCTAAAGATCCTTATATTATTATATTTTCGGATATTAAAGTATTTAAGGTAAAGTATATTCTTTATTCGTAGAGTCTTCTATTTTATAGTATATAATTTCCAAAATGACTTCCCTAGTGTTTAAAAAAGATTATATTAATAAAGTTTAATAACTTTAATAAATATCCTTATTTCTTTTATTATTATATAGATATTATAGTAAATAGTATCTATAAGGTTAGCCTTTAGAATAAAGATTATATTTTTATATAGTTACCCTTATTATTTTAGTTTATCTTTATTTAGCATTATTATTAATATTTCTTCTTTTAGATATTTATTTAGCGGCTGATTATTATATAGTTTCTAGACTTCCACCTCTTTAGTATATAGTTAATAATATAGCTTAACTATTATTAATCTATAGATACTAGATTTACTATTTATCTTTATAATATATATCTTCCTATTAATAGAGATAAACTTAAAGAATTCTATCTAACCTTAGTTTTTATAATAAATATATATTTTTGATACGAGAAATAGATAGTAAATTAAAGTAGTGGAAAGGTTATTATATATATTCAGAATATTAGAAACTTACTATTAAGTATAGATTTTTTATACCTCTTGTATTATGTTCTGAATAGGTACTACTTACCTTATAATATCTGGAGATAATAGTAATATTAGGTTAAAATATAGATATACTCCAAAAACCAGTAAAGTTAGCATAAGGCTATTTAGGCTACTTATATTATTAACTACCTTAATTATATTTTATAGTTTTTCCTCTTTATTAATATTTAGTATCTTATTTTAAATAATTTTATATACCCTCTATAGGCGGATATAGTAGTATTCCACCTTACAAATATTATTATAAGTTTCCACTAATTTAACTTTAATTTTACTATCTATATTATTAACTTCTTTCCTAAAGCTTTTAGCTATAAAATTACATTCCATATTAGTAATAATTCTATCTAAAAGTTTCTGGTATATATTAATTTAATATACTTTTAATATATATTATATATTTTCTATAAAGATACTTTTTATAAACCTCATAGCTATAAATACTATAAACATATTAATAGTATATAGTATAGGTTTATTACTATTAAAGTATATGTCGTTAATAATTATCTTTATTCTAAACTTATAGTTATTCTTGAGGCTAAACTTGAACTAATATAGTATTTTACTATTTATTTAATACTAATATTAGTTTTTTATAATAGCCTTAATCTTATTAATTATTATAGCTTCACCCGCTCTCTTAAGTATATTATTTAACTTACGAATACTAAGGTAGCTAAATGTCTTATAAAATTACTATATCTTTATTTCTATAAGGAAGTTAATAACCTTATTATAGGAATTCTACTACATGAAGAATTATAGATATTTATTATATCTTTCTATAGGTAGTAATACTTTCTCTTACTTCATCTTACTATTAAGATTATTAAGATATATTTAGAGGTAACTCACTTAAAGAAAGCTTAGTAGAAATAATATAGCTATAAATATAATATTAAAGTTAATATTTTTGAAACTTATAAATATTATAGCTATACTAAAACTTATAAAGTTTTACCTATCTCTAAATTTAATATTTATCTTTGAAGCTATCTTATTTAGTAAGATATTAAGAAGAATTCTCTAGAGAGTTTTAAGTTATTATATACCTCTAATAGAAAGTTTACCTACCTCAGTATCTAGAAAAATACCTTTAAAAATAACTTCCAAATACTATAAGGTTACAAATATCTCTACTTTATTAATAGTTATTAAGTAGCAAAAAATATAATTTTAAAGAATTTCTATAACTTTTACAGAATTAATGATTTCCTCTTTACTATTAATTATAGTAAAATAGATAGCTATAAAATTATCCTCTAATATTTTATTTATATTATTCTTCATTTTCTCTATTACCTTCTTTATAAGGTTAATATTATTAAGATATATTATAATTTCCTCCATTAATATAATATTAATAATAAGTATCTTTTTAAATTGTAAAGCAGTAACTTTATATTTCTCTGGAATATATTTTACTAACTAATCTTTATTTACTAATTTTAACTATATTTAGTATTTAGCTTTTATATTTCTACCTTATACCTTCTTGTAAAGCTATTCTAAAGTAGTATTATTATCCTATATATGTTACAGATAAAGTGGTTAAGAATAGTTTAAGTATTAGTTTTTCCCTTAGCTATTTTATATATAGTCTGCAAGAAACTAATTATAATTTATAATATAGCTGGTTTTTTACTTGAACTATTCCTTTTAGCTTTTAAGTATCTCTATTATCTATTTATATAGTTTATTAACAGTCAGTTTAACTTTAGTAATAATATTATAAAGTATATTAATTATATTATATACCTAATATATAGTTAAATATATCTTCTTATTAACTTCTTCTTATAAATATTATAGATTTAGATAAATATATTAGAAAAAGTTAATTTATATTAGTATTACTCTAAATATCTTAACTATATTAATATATTTATAGTTATCAGTAAAACTCTTAAGATTTATATTTTTCTACTTCCTATAGTAGTTAAAGTAAACTATAGATATTTTAAACTTATCTCTAACTATTATAGTTATCTGGATAATTAAGAGGTTATTTTAAATTAGTAAGATTAATATTTTATGGTATAAGTATACTTATTCTGCCAGTATATTATTAAATACTTCTTCTACTATATTATAGTTAATATTATAGCTAATATACTTAGTAATAAATATCTATATCTTATTCTTAAAGATATTATACTTCTTTCCAGTATATTTATTATTTATTTTATATACTTTACTAAATAATAATCTAACCTTCTTATAAGGTTAGTTAAATAAAATATAGTATCTTAGTATTAACTAATACTTTCCTTTAAAGTAAATATAAAATCTTAGAAGTCTAGCTAGCTCTAGGTATTTCTCCTTATTAATATTACTTATTATTCTCTTAGTCCTTACTAAGTTAATATTTATATAAATATCCAGTTCCATTAGTTATAGACTTAATATTATTATTACTTTTATTATTGATAGTATTAGTATTAATTATGAAGTGGTTATCTTTATTATTAAGTTTCTGGATATAGAAGGATATTATTTAACGGAAATAAACCCTCCTACGTTCAGGAGATTATTAATAAAGTTGGAGTGTTTTGCAATTTTTTACCTAAAAGCTAAATATTCTTATTAGCTTTATTTAATATTTTCCACTATTTATCTTATTAATATTTCCTTATTAAGAATTTCTACTAGCTTCTTTTTTATTACCCTCTTATCTGTGGGAAAGTATACACCTCTCCTTATAAGGTAGTTTTTAAGAATTTATATTACCACTCTTTCTATATTACGACAAAAGCCTAAGTTTTATTCCTTAAAGTTATTATAAAAGAATTTCTACACTTTATTAAAATTAATATCTTATTCCTTCTATAAAGATATATAATAGTAGATAAATATATTCTTAAGTTACATACTATTAATATCAGTCTGAGGTTTATTATTCTTACCTTATTATTAAAATATAACCTTTTACTATATTCCTACTAGTACTTTTACTTTTATATATCTAAATATCTTTTTATACTTATTAATATTAATATTAGCTAAGAGAATATTACTATTAACCTTATTCTTATAGAAGCTATTAATAGAATCTAGGGAGAAAGATATATTTAGAGGATTAGACTGAAAGAATATTTATAGTTAATATTGTGAAGGGCTGGCCCCGACTGGGGGGCGTAGCGTTGCAGCCAATAACGTCTCAGCCTTCAGTACCTATATACGCAGGCGCACGCACACAAACAGTACTACCAATTAAGCTATCTCGTCAAAAGGTACGTAACAATAAGTCGTCCACTTATTATCTGGCTGCATTTAAGTAGGATGTTCTATAGTGTGTTCTATATGGAGCTAGCTTATAACACTACCTCCCCTCTCCCGCTCCTGCCACGCCGCGCTACCTGCCTGTTGTAGCCTCACGGTAGGGGCTTCCGAACGCTTAAGTAATATACCCCTAATATCGCTATTAGCTAGGGAGCATCCAAACTGTGGATCGAACCCTAGACCATTAGGGTGACTTATTATATATAAAGGGCTGGCCCCGACCGGGGGGCGTAGTGTTGCAGCTAATAACGTCTCAGCCTTCAGTATCTATATATACGGACGTGCGCATACAAACAGTACTACCAATTAAGCTATCTCGTCAAAAGGTACGTAACAATAAGTTGTCTACTTATTATCTGGCTGCACTTAAGTAGGGTGTTCCGTAGCGTGTTCCGTACGGGGCTGGCCCGTAATAAATATAGCTTTATTATATTTTAATTACAGGCGTTTCTCTAAAAGCTGTAACTTTAGAGGTATATATACTTATTAGATAAATTATAACTATTAGGTAGAAATCTCCTTTTAGAAAAACAGTAATAAATATCCTCCTATTCAAAATGTTGTTAATTTGCTAGACACTATTTCTTACTAGTAACGCCAGTAATAAATTAGCATACTTTACTTATAACCTTATGGAAACTTACTTTAGAGATATAGGTAGGCTATTATTAAATAGTAATATTATTAGAGTTATTATTAATTTAATTTAAGTAACTTATTATATAAATATACTGCCTGCAGTAAATATAAATGATAGGTAATAGTATAAGAATATTATTAGCTATATCAATTTAGGCTACTTATTATAATAGCTTTTATATTCTTATTATTATAAAGGAAGAATTTAAAAATAAGCTATAATAATTAGCTAGTTAAATATATTACCTTACCTTTAATATAAATAATCCTCCTCTTATAATATCTCTTATATTCTGCTTTTCTTCTTATTTCTTTAATTCTGCCATTAATATAAATACTTTTTTTTCTTATTATATTTTAATCTATAATATCACTGGAAAACCTCTTCTAATAACTTAATTATTTAGATAAGTATATAATATTAATAGGTAGTTATCCAGCTTAATATTTTCTTTCTCTTTATAAGATAATTAAATAATATTATCTTAAACCTCTAGCCTCTTTAGTAAATACTTTAGAAATATTCACTAATAGGAATAGTAAACAGTAATTCTATAATACCTTCAGCTTCAATATTATTTAAGATATTATTAAAAGTTTACCAGTTATTAGGATATCCTCACTTAGATACCTTCCTATTATAGTTATATATAGAATATGTAGGAGAAAAAATCATAAGCTAGTATTTATTATTTAGTTTCACAATCTAGAATATTTATATATTAGTTTATATTATTCATTATATCTTTATAATTATTCCTGGAGTTTCCTTACTATATAAAACTAATATATTTGTTTTATATTATTCCTTCTTTATTAGTTAAATTCTAACTACTAGGTAAGCTATATTATAGATGCAAATATCTTAATATATTATAATTTTAAATATATTAATTAGATTTATTAACCTTTTCTTATATTATTATAGAGGGAATATTAGTATGTTATATTCTTAGTTATTAAGGTGTTTCCTTATCTCTTATTTTTTAAATATATATAAGATTTTGGAGAGAAATAGTAAGAAATAATAGTCTTATTATAGGCTTCTTCCTTTTGGTTAAATGAATCTTATTACTTTATTATAGTATATTATTTTTCTAATTTAACGTTAATTGAGGTTGTCAGTTTACTATATAATAAATATAATATAATATTTAGTTAATAGGTTATTTTAAGTTGATCTTTACTTCTGTTTCTATTATAGATATAATAATTATATTCTTAAGGTAATATATAGTTATAATAGCTTCAAGTTACCTATTCCTACTTAGAAGCTATCCAGAGAATTCCTTGGAGATATTATAATTCTATTTCTTTAGATATTTCTTACTAATCTATATTTAAGTAGTAATAATAAATATTAAAAGTAATTAAACTACTAATTATTTTTAGTTTATAACTGGTAAATACTTATAATTATTTAATTTATCATAACTTAGCTATAACTAGTAACTTTTAATTATTAATATTTAAGTAACGTTACAGCATATATATATTTGCGGTATACTATTAGAATTAATCTGTAGGATAATTCCTCCTCTCTAATTTGCTTAAATAACTAGATTAACTTAGAAGTTACCTACTGCTGCAGCTTTTACTATATTAGTGTCTATTTAACCTAACAGTAATAAAATAGTTTTTAATATTACAGTAAGTATAGATATCAGCCTATATATAAGTATGCAGAACCACTAAGTTAATCCACTGGATTCTATATATATCCACTATAGTAGATAATAAAAGCTTAGCTAATATAAAGTTATAGCTACCTTACTTCCGTTAGTGAAGATAGCTGATATTATAGTGGTATTATATTAATACTGAAGTAATATAAGTTATATTTATACTGGTTATTTATATATTTCTATTTTAATTTACTGAGAGTTTTATTTATAGTTAGAATTAAGATTAATTAGAACCTTATAATTTTATATTAAGAATCTTAATATTTATAGTAATTATATAGTAGTATTAAATTATAGTATAGTAATTTATTTAGCTAATATTTTAATTAATAGTAGTCGTCTGAATTTAGTGAGGGAAGGTTAACTATAAGTAATTTAGTGAAATAATTTCTGCCTAAATGTTACAGGCTATACCTGGATGTCCGGCCAGGGCTATGCCTAGGCATCCGAAGCTAACCCCCTCGCTTGAGTGGGGCCCCAGTGGACCCTATATAGTATTATATATATAGACTTTTCTACGCACTTGTGAAAGCTTCTCTTTTACTCCTTAGTTCTAAATAAATAGTATTTTACGCCACCTTCCGGTTAAATAAGCTTAGGTTTAGCTTTTTATATATTTAGAATTCAGTTTTATTTACTATATAGATAATTTTAAGTAGAGTGTAGCTTCCTACTAGTTAAGTATATAATCTAGTTAAGTATAGTTTTTAGGATATAATATTATATAATAAATAATTAATATAAAGAATAATAGAGAATACTGAAACATTCTAGAATATCCCTATAGATAGTAACTCTATAAGTAAACTACTTTAGTAGTAATTACAGTATATTTTAAGCTCTCTCTACTAGAGGATTAATAAGTTTTTATATAAGTTAGTAAAATAAGATACTATAGTAGGTAGTAACCTCTAAGTAGCTACTATAATAGATATTTCTAGTTTATATTAGGATACTCTAGTAACCTCCAGAATAATATCTATTAGAATAATAACCCTTAAGGTTAATAATACTATTATATCCCCACTAATAGCTAACTACTAGAGGAAGCTTCTTTCCCTACCTCTAAAGTTTTTAGGTAAATAGAAGGAATATTAAGTATAAGCTTAATAGATAAAAGTTAAACTTAAGATTAACTACCACTTCTTTAATAGTAATTAGGAATATTAGTATTTAATTTACTCCTACTTAGACTTTAATTCTCAGTAGGTAGTTAAAATTTTCTATATAATAGGAAAGCTAGAAAACTTCTATAATCTAAATAATTTTATAAGTTATCTGGATAGAATTTATCTAGATCCTAATAGTTAGTTTTATATTATTACCTAACTATAAAGCTTTAAATAGAAGGAAAATAAATACTTAACTATTTTTCTATTCTAATTTAAAAAAACTCTAACTAATACTAGAGAGTATATATAGCTGGATATAATCTAAATCTCTCTACTAGAAGCTATCTTACTCTCCTACTTTAAGAAGCTACTTATTATAGTTAATCTTCCTATAGAGTATAAATTTTAGTTATCTAAAGTTTAAGATATAACTTAAAAGTTTAAATATATAAAGGGGGTATTAGTATACTACTAGCTACCCCACTAGAGACCTACTACTTATAATATAGAGAGTAATATTATAATAACTGGGGCAGTTAAGAAGTAATAATAATACTAAAACTTTAGTAGCTTCTCCTCTACCCCTAAGGAACGCTCTAGGGACCACTAGAATACCTATTAATACTTTAAATATAGTAAAAAAGATTATATCTATAGGAACTATAAAGCCTGAAAATATAAGAAAACTAATATAAAAGTTATAAAAACTATAATTACTCTAAATTATACTAAGAATAACCAGAGAGATAATATTACTCTATTTAGTAATAGTAAGGATTTAGGAAAAAAGTAATTTTAAAGTGAAGTTAGACTCTAAAGCTAACTGAAGTGGAAGTAATAAAATAGGAGAAATAATAGAAAAAGGAATAAGTAAGTAATTAGTAGTTAGCTACTATTTAGACTAGAATTAATAGAGGTTACTTTATTAATATATTTATTAATATAAACTATAATATTTATATTATTATTAATATCTCCCTTATAAAGAAATTTTATTTCTTACTAGTTAATAAGTTAAAAAGATAAATAAAGAGATATACTACTAAGTTATTACTTAGTAATATCCAGGGGGTAGCTATTCTGATTTTAGAAGTCAGTAATTATATATAGAAAATTTATATCTATATTATAGAGAGTCTGTAGCTACTCTTATATCTTAAGTAACTATAGATAGAGGATAATTATATTATCTATAATACTAAAGCTTAATAGATAATATATAGGAAGGATAGTATAATAGTATACTTAGAATATTAGGATAAGTTAGTATAGCTTAAGGAGATCTAGTTAGCTTAGCTACTTAATACTAATTTGTTTATATTTATCTATTAGTATACTATATGGTATACTAGTGAGGTATTAAACTCCTACTAGGTTATATCTATTAGTCTAGTAGATATTAAGAAAGTATTAATTCTGAAAGTGGAAGTAGATCTAAGGGATTATATTTCTATAAATATCTTAAAGGAATTCCTAGATTTTTTCTATTTAAATTTAGTATACTAACTACCTCCCAGCTAACTAGGGATAGACTACTATATCCTATTAATCTCTAATAATAAGGAATAGAAATTAGACCTCCTATAGGGATCCCTCTATAATATATTATAGGAGGAACTTCTAGTATTTAAGAAGACTCTAAAGGATTTACTTAATAAAGAATTTATTAAAGTAAATAACTTCTCTATTAATACCTTAATCCTCTTTATAAGAAAGTTAGGTAGAGGAATATACTTCTGTGTGGATTATAAAGTTCTTAATATAATTATAAAGAAGGATTATTACTTCCTCCCCTTTATATTAGAGACCCTCTAGAAGGTTACTACTATCTACTAGTATATTAAACTTAATATTATTATTATATTCTATAAGATTAGAATTAATAAAGTAGATTAGGAGAATATAGTTTTTTAGATATATTATAGCTTCTTTAAATAGATAGTATACCCCTTTAGACTTACTAATATTTCTACTATATTTTAATAGTATATTAATAGCTACTTATAATAGTTTCTAGATAATTTTATTATAGTATATATTAATAGTATTCTTATTTATACTAGTAACTTATAAAAGGAGTATAAGGAGAAAGTCTATTAGGTGCTTAACTACCTTACTAATATAGACTTTAAGTTAGATCCTAAGAAATATAAATTTTTAGTTATTATAGTTAAATATATTAAGTATATTATAATAGCTAGAAAGAGCCTCTCTTATAATTCTGAGAAGTTAGAAGTTATTACTAACTAGTTTCCCCCTAGCTTACTGAAGGGTATTTATAGTTTCCTTAAGTTTATAAACTACTATAAGGTCTTTATACTTCAGTATAATATTATTATAAAACCTTTAAACTACCTAACTTAGAAGTTAGTTTTTTTTAACTAGAAACTAAAATAGTAGGAGATTTTCTTTATATTAAAATAACTCTTTACTATAGAACTAATCCTATAAATATTTAACTTTAATATTCTAATAATAGTAGAGACAGACTATTTAGAATATACTCTAAGAGGTATATTAACTTAAGCTGATAAAGCTAAAGTGAAGTATCTAGTAGCTTTCTACTCCTAATACCTAACCCCTATAGAGTTTAATTATCTAATCTATAATAAGGAACTCCTTATAATATTAGAATATTTATAAGTGTAGAGAATAAAGCTATAGAGTATTAGGAGATTTAAAGTCTTTACTAACTATAAAAGCTTTAAGTATTTTATAAAGAAATAATAGTTTATAGAGAGGTAGAGCTAGTAAGTAGAAGAATTATCTTAGTATAATTTTTACCTTAAATACTAGTTAAGCATCTAGGTAATAGTTTTTAATATTCTCTCCCAGAGGGAATAGGATACTCCTAAAAAGTAGAATAATAAGAAGTAATAAGGATAAGTAATATAAATTATCCTAAATATTACTATCCCTATAGGATCCTAAATAGAGTATATAGATATTATTAGTATCTAGGTTTTTAAAGGAAAACTAAATTTATAAGAAATATAGAATTATATTATTAAGAGAGATTTTTTATACTAATAGATCTTTATAGTAGTCTAGTAGGGAGAGTATAACTTCCCTCCTAACTTCTATATTAAAATTTAGATTACTAAATATATTATTAATATATTAGGATAGCTTACTTTTAGAGAGAGATTTTAAATACTAAGTAGTAAAGAGAGTAATAGCCTCCTTAATAAACTTAGGATTAGATTAGTATAGAAATTATATAATTTCTCTCCTATAAACTATCTAAAATATAATAATATATTAGAGATTATAAGCTGATAGTTCTATTAGTCTGGATAGTTATAGAGTATCTACTAATTTATATATAACTATAATATATATAGGGATATTTATATCTGGAGGCAGACTAAGAAGGAATTCCTGAAACTCCTACTAATACCTAACTAGTTATATTCTGATCTATTAATAGACTTTATTACTAACTTACTCCCTACGAAAAAATAAGATAACTATTACCTCTAGGTTATTATTAATTAACTAAGTAAAGTTTCTATATTAGAGGAGATAGATATAATAAAGATAGAAATATATATTTAGTAGTTCCTTAGTTATTACTATAGATTCTATAGAATATTATATTCTATTATAAATAATAGAGAGTTTAACTAAATAAGTTATTTCTAGAAAGAATTCTATAAGTTAATAAGTATTATATACTTACTAAGTATTAATTACTACTTATAGACTGATAGGATTATAAAATAGTATAACTAGGAGATCTAAGTAGTTTTAAGGGTATTTACCTACTAGTTTCAGGATAACTAAAGTAACTTACTATCTATTATATAGTTAGCTTTTTATAATTAGTAATATAATATAATAGGGACTATATCTTTCTTTATAGATTATAAATATTATATTAACTTTATCCTAGTTACTAAAGAGTATATAGAACTACTTAATAGTAGTAAGGCTGCAGCTTACTAATTAGTTAAGAGAATATAGTTAGTAATAATATATATTTATATAGAGATAATTACTATCTAGTAGAGATTAGAAACTTAGGTAAATAAGATCTAATCTCCTATAGATTAATATTAAGTTAGTAATAAAGTATAGTTAAATATATCTAACTATAAGTTATTAAAGCTAAACTGAAAGTTAGGTTAACTATATTATAAGTATATAATAGTAAAGATCTTCTTACTATATATTATAAAGCTGGATACTCTAGAGTCTATTTACTTATAGTTCTATATAAATTTACTTTAGAGAGCTACTACTAATCTGCTACTTAAGTAAGTTATAGTTAATAGCTAGCTACTACTATTAGTAGATAATAATAGGGAGGTTAAATAGCTAGTTAAAAATATTCTTACTATAAGGATATATTAAATAGAGATAGAATACTAATAAGAAGCTCTTATTAAATAGGAAGGATATATAAACTTTATATAGAAGCTTATTAACACTATTATAGATATAGTAGCTCTAGAATAATATAAGGTAATATATAGACTAATTATAGATAATAATAAAAACCTAGCTTATAGCTTCCAGCTAGGTAGCAGCTAGGGAGGAGGGAAGTAATATTACAGATTATATCTAGATATCCAGCTAGGATTATACTTAGGTATCTAAAGCTAACTTCCTCACTCGGGTGGAGCCCTAATAGGCTCTATATAATATTATATATACAGACTTTTCTACATACTTATGAAAGCTTCTCTTTTACTCCTTAGTTCTAAATAAACAGTATTTTACACTACCTTCCAGTTAAATAAACTTAGATCCAGCCCTTCACACTAAATATACTTTCCTACCTAACTTATAGCTAATTAAAATTTTATAAACAATTTAGCAAATATCTACTTAAGTTTCTACTAAAAATATTATATTTTCTTAAAAACTTAGATATTATAGTGGGAATTTTTATAGTATTTAGTAAGATACTAGAGGAAGATATTAATATTCTAGCTATATAGAGGCCTCTAGATTATATAGAAGTTACTAATTTATATCTAAATATTTAGTAGTTTAGAGAAACTACTAAAAATTCTTTAGCTTTCTAATAAAAATCTAGTTAATTTTAAGTTTATATTATATAATTAGTTTTTATATATAAAAGTAAAGAATCTTTTTATTAAAGAAAATACTAATTAGAAGAAGCTTCCTCTTTATAAATATAAAAAGCTGAATCTAGACTTATTTAACTAAAAGGTAGTATAAAATACTATTTATTTAGAACTAAAAAGTAAAAGAGAAATCTTTATAAGTATATAGAAAAATCTACATATATAATACTATATAGAGCCTATTAGGGCTCCACCCGAGCGAGGGGGTTAGTTTTAGATACCTAGATATAGTCCTAGCTAGATATCTAGATATAGCCTATAATATTACCTCCCTCCTCCCCAGCTGCCACTCAGCTGGAGGCTGTAGGCTGGATCTCTATTATTATCTATAATTAGCCTATATATCACTTTATACTACTTTAGAGCTACTATATTTATAATAGTATTAACAGGCTTCTATATAGAGTTTATATATCCTTCCTATTTAATAAGAGCTTCTTATTAATATTCTCTCCCTACTTAGTATATCCTTACAGTAAGAATACTTTTAACTAGCTATTTAACCTCCCTATTATTATCCACTAGTAATAGCAGCTAGCTATTAACTATAACCTACCCAGATAGTAGATTAGTAGTAACTCTCTAAAGTAAATCTATATAAAACTATAAGTAAATAGACTCTAGAGTATCCAGCTCTATAATATACAGTAAGAAAATCTTTACTACTATATATTTATAATACAGCCAGGCTAACTTTCAGCTTAACTTTAGTAACTTATAGTTAGATATATTTAACTATACCTTATTACTAACTTAATACTAATCCACAGGAAACTAGGTTTTATTCACTTAAACTTCTAACTTCTACTAAATAGTAACTATCTCTATATAAATATATATTATTACTAACTATATTCTCTCAACTAGCTAGTAGGCTGCAGCCTTACTACTATTAGGCAGTTCTATATACTCCTTAGTAACTAAGATAAGGTTAATATAATATCTATAATTTATAAAGAAGAATATAATCCCTATTATACTATACTACTAATTATAGAAGGCTAACTATATAATAAGTAGTAAGTTACTTTAGTTATTTTAGAACTAGTAGGTAAATATCCTTAAAACTACTTAAATCTCCTAGTTATACTATTCTGTAATTCTGTCAGTCTATAGGTAGTAACTAATACTTAGTAGATATATAATATCTATTAATCTACAGAATTCCTTCTAGAAGTAACTTATCCAGTTAAACTTTTTATTACTTATAATAGAATATAATATTCTATAGAATCTATAGTAGTAACTAAGGAACTACTAAATATATACCTCTACCTCTATTATATCTATTTCCTCTAATATAGAGGCTTTACTTAGTTAATTAATAATAACTTAGAGGTAATAACTACCTTATCTTTTTATAGAGGGTAAGTTAGTAATAAAGTTTATTAATAGATTAGAATATAACTAATTAGATATTAGTAGAGGCTTTAGGAATCCCTTCTTAACTTACTTCTAGATATGAATATTTCTATATATATTATAGTTATATATAAATTAGTAGATATTTTATAATTATTTAGACTAATAGAATTATTAGCTTACAATCTCTAGTATACTATTATACCCTAAGTGGCCTATAGGGGAGGAGTTATATAACTTCTATATTAGTTTAGTCTTAAGCTTATTAAGGGGGCTATTACTCTCTTTACTATTTAGTATCTAAAATCTCTCTCTGAAAGTAAGCTATCCTAGTATATTAATAGTATATTTAGTAATCTAGATCTTAATATAGAGGTTAGGAGGGAAGCTACACTCTCCCTACTGAATTACTATAAAGATCTATTAGTATAAAGAGTCTCTTTTAGTAGTATAATTCTATATCTCTTATAGGTTTAGTTTTCTTTTAAAAACCTAGATACTAATAATATCTATATACTCTACTTAGAGCCTTATAGGGATAGTAGTATCCAGGATAATCTATATTATCTATCTCTATTACTTCTTATTATCCTACTTTTTAGGAGTATTCTGTTTCCTCCGGGAGAGGATATTGGAAGCTACTACCTAAGTATCCAGCTAGTATTTAAGGTAAAAATTATATTAAGATAATTTCTCTACCTACTAGCTCTACCTCTCTGTAAGCTATTATTTCTTTATAAAATACTTAAAATCCTTATAGTTAGTAAGGATTTTAAACCTCCTAGTACTTTACAGTTTTGCCTTCTATACCTATAAATATTCTAATATTATAAGGAGTTCCTTATTATAGATTAGGTAATTAAACTCCACAGAGGTTAAGTATTAGGAGTGGAAAGCTACTAAATGCCTCGCTCTAGCCTTATTAGCTTAAGTTAATATACCTCCTAGAGTATACTCTAAATAATCTATCTCTACTATTATTAGAGTATTAAGGTTAAATATCTACAGGATTAGTTCTGTAGCAAAAAGTTATTTTAGTGTGAGGAAAACTTCTTATTACTTTAGTTTCCAGTTAAAAGGAACTAACTTCTAAGTCAGGCAGTTTAAAAGCTCTATAATAACGCTATACTGAGGTATAAAAACTTTATAGTAGTTTATAAACCTAAAGAAACTATAGATACCTTTCAGTAAGCTAGAGGGAAGCTAGTTAGTAATAGCTTCTAACTTCTCAGGATTATAAAAGAAGCTTTTTCTAGCTATTATAATATATCTAATATACTTAACTATAGTGACTGAGAATTTATATTTCTTAGGATCCAGCTTAAAGTTTGCGTCAGTAAGGTAGCTAAATATTTAGTAGACTTTCTCTTTATATTCTTTTTATAAGCTATTAGTATAAATAAGGATATTATTAATATATATTATAATGAAGTTATTTAGGAACTATTATAGGTAGTTATTAATATACTATTAAAATATAGTGGGGGTATTAGTAAGTCTAAAGGGATATATTACCTATTTGAAGAGACTATAATATATCTGAAAAGCTATTTTCTCCTGATCTACTTTATTGATTCTGATCTTATAGAATATAGTAATAATATTAAGCTTAGTGTATTAGTAGGTAGTAGTAACCCTCTAGAGGGTTTTTAATATAAGGAGGAGGAGGTAATAATTCTTCTTTATAATTACGTTAAAAGCTCTGTAATTTATATAGAAATATATTCTTCTACTTAGTTTTCTTATAAAGAGGATTAGGATACTAATAAAGAAGCTACTTATTTTAATAAATTCCTTATTAAGTAAATCCTCTAGGACTTTCTTAAATATTAGAAGCTTCTCTTATAATATATTATAGAGGAGTTTCTATAGGAGGTCTAATTTCTATTTCTTATTATTAGGAATTAATAAGATATAGTAGTCTATTCCTAGTTAGCTGGAGGGTAACTAGTATACTGAATCTAGATAGAAAAGATTTAGGAATTTCTTTAAGATATTTATAGGGATATAATCTCTTAGGTCCATTTCTACTTTTAGGGTTAATATTTTTTTAATATCTATTAGACTAATAGATATAACCTAGTAGGAACTTAATACTTTATTAGTATATTATATAGTATACTGATAGATAAATATAAATAAATTAGTATTAAGTAGCTAAGCTAACTGGATCTCTTTAAACTATATTAGCTTATCTTAGTATTCTAAATATACTATTATACTACTTTTCCTATATATTATCTATTAGGTTTTAATATTATAAATAATATAATTATTCTCTATTTATAGCTATTTAAGATATAAGAGTAATTATAAGCTCTCTATAATATAAATATAAATTTTCTATATATAACTACTAACTTCTAAAGTTAGGATAGCTACTCTCTAGATATCACTAAATAATAATTTAGTAATATATCTCTTTATCTATCTCTTTAACTTATTCATTAGTAGGAGGTAAAGTTTTTTTATAAGGGAGATATTAATAATAATATAAATATTATAGTTTATATTAATAAATATATTAATAAAGTAACCTCTATTGATTCTAGTCTAAATAGTAGCTAACTACTAGTTATTTACTTATTCTTTTTCCTATTATTTCCTCTATCTTATTACTTCTATCTTAGTTAGCTCTAGAGCCTAACTTCACTCTAGAGTTACTTTTTTCCTAAATCCTCACTATTACTAAGTGGAGTAATATTATCTTCCTAATTATCCCCAGTATAATCTAGAGTAGCTGTAACTTTTATAATCTTTATATTAATTTTCTTATACTTTTAGGCTTTATAGTTCCTATAGATATAGTTTTTCTTACTATATTTAAAATATTAGTAAGTATCTTAATAGTCTCTAGAATATTCCTTAGGGGTAGAAAAGAAGCTATTAAAACTTCAGTATTATTATTACTTCTTAACTACTTTAGTTATTATAATATTACTTTCCGCATCATAAATGGTAGGTCTCTAGTGGGATAACTAATAATATACTAATATCCCCTTTATATATTTAAGCTTCTAAGCTATATCTTAAACTTTAGATAATTAAAATTTATACTCTATAGGAAGGTTAACTTTAATAAGTAGCTTCTTAAAATAGGAGAGTAGGATAGCCTCCAGTAGAGAGATCTAGATTATATTTAGCTATATATATCCTCTAGTATTAATTAGAGTTTTTTTAAATTAGGATAGAAAAGTAATTAGATATTTATTTTCTTTCTGTCTGAAGCTTTATAACTAGGTAATAATATAAAACTAACTATTAGGATTTAGATAAATTCTATCTAGATAACTTATAAAATCGTTTAGATTATAGGAATTCTCTAGCTTTCTCGCTATATAGAAGATTTTAACTACTTACTGAGGACTAAAGTCTAAATAAAAGTAAATTAGATACTAATATTCCTAATTACTATTAAAGAAGTAATAGTTAATCTTAAGTTTAGCTTTTATCTATTAAGCTTACACTCAGTATTCCTTCTATTTACCTAAAAACTTTAGAGGTAGAAGAAGAAGCTTCTTCTAGTAGTTAGCTACTAGTAGGGATATAATAGTATTATTAACCCTAAAAGCTATTATCCTAATAGATATTATTCTAGGGATTACTAGAGTACTTTAGTATAAGTTAGAAGTGTCTATTATAGTAGCTACCTGGGGGTTACTACCTACTATAGTATCTCATTTTACTAACTTATATGAGAGTTTATTAATCTTCTAGTAGAGAGAGCTTAAAGTATACTATAACTACTACTAAAGTAGTTTACTTATAGAGTTACTACCTATGGAAGTATCCTGGGGGGTTCTAATACTCTCTATTATTCTTTATATTAGTTACTTATTATATAATATTATATCCTAGAAGCTACATTTAACTAGATTATATATTTAACTAGTGGGAAGCTATACTCTACTTAGTATTATCTATATAGTAAATAAAACTAAGTTCTAAATATATAAAAGGCTGGATCTGGACTTATTTAACCGGAAGGTAGCGTAAAATACTATTTATTTAGAACTAAGGAGTAAAAGAGAAGTCTTCACAAGTGTATAGAAAAGTCTGCATATATAATACTATATAGAGCCCACTGGAGCCCCACCCGAGCGAGGGAGTTAACTTTAGATACTTAAGCATAACTCTAGCTGGACATTCGGGTATAGCCTATAATAATAAAGAAAGTTTATATAATTTATAAAATTACTTTATAATTCTATTAAAATTATATAATAGCTTTTTATAAAATTTAGTTTTTATCTGTAATTAGGTTTATCTACTATTAGTCTGTTAGAATCTCTATTATAGATTTTATAATATTAGTATTTACTATTATATTTATTATTTATTATACTATCTATTTAGTTTACTGTTTACTATTAAGTTAAATTTAGATAGAAAGCTTATTATTATTAGAGGCTAGCTATAAAAGGTAATTTAATAGTATCTTAATAATATTATAATAAACCTAAAGAGTTTATATTTATAGTGAAAACTCTTTACTAAACTATAGGGGTGGTAGCTTTATGGAGCCTGCATAATAGTATTCTATATAAGCCTTAAGGCTTAGGTTTATAATAATAAGGAAAGAATATAAGGTTAATATAAAAGAAGTTATTAGTTATTTATTATTAAAAATATTAATATAGGGTAGGTATATTAGCTACTATAGCTGTAAGGAATTTAGCTTTAAATTAACTTGGGACTGGCTGCAGAAGTTAGTAGGGGGAATAGAAAAGCTAAAGTTATACTTCAGGGGGTAATATATCCACTAATAGTTGCAATAGAGAGCAAGCTATCAGCTTCTTCCATTAAGATTAGAGATATTAAAATTATAGTAAGTATTTAAACAAAGTAATTATAGCTAGTAGTAATTAAATTTCTTAAGATATTTAAAATATATATAGATAGCGTAAGAATATAAGAATCTATAGGAAGAATACAAGGTTAATATAGAAGAAGTTATTAGTTATTTATTATAAAAAAGATTAATTTAAGGTAAATATATTAGCTATAGCTATAAGAAGTTTAGCTTTAAATTAACTTGAGGCTAGCTATATATAAGAGTGTGGCTAAAAGCCTAGGTAAGAGAAGGAAAAGTAGAAGGTAGGTCTCTATAAGTTGTAAGATTTTAACTTATGTGGGCTAACTAGTAGTAGCTATAAGAAGATTTTAATCCTATGGAGGCCCAGTAGCCCTGAGGCTTTATTAATTACATAATCCTAGCTATTCTTATTCTCTATATAGGCTATAGAGTCTATATCCTTATAATTATCCCCCCCTTCAAAAGCTTTAGCCCCCAAGGCCTATCAATGCTATATAGCCACTTATATAATTTTGCTAACTATTCGGTAGTAACTTAAAGTTTTTACTAATAATAAAATAACGGACGAATAATAATTAAAATAACAGTTAAAATAATAGTTAAAATAATAGTCATAATAGTCAAAATAGTTAAAATAGTCAAAATAGTCAAAATAGTCAAAATAGTCAAAATAGTCA